>JAQGAF010000121.1:0-79248 GCA_034687865.1 Kryphioiulus occultus
CAGGTGTGAGGGGCCGTCGATGCCCCCCACAATGGGTACCCCCACCCCGTAGGGGTCATTACCACTCCGGGTGTGTGTCAGGTCCACATCACCCATCTCTGCAGTTTCCCACCTGAGCTGAACGAGAGCTTGCTGTTGAAATTTGGACTTGAATTTAGTCGAAAAATCTATTTTAAAAAATAATAAATTTGATCGAATTTTATTAAGAAGCGGATTTTTATGAACATAGAGGTGAAAATTTCTCGCGAAAATCTTCGATTTTTAAGAAATTAAAGCGATTTTGCGAAATTTGCAGTTTTGAATTCGTGAAATTTTCGAACGCTGCGCCATCTATGAATTAAAAGGCCGAATATCTGCAGTTTCCCACTATAAGACTATAAGAACTATAAGACGAAACAATCGTAACGGGTCATTACGGGGGGTAATCGTAAACGATCATTTTAACGGGTTTTCTGTGAAACTTTTTATGGCCAGATTTTGCAATTTTTTTTTGAATTTTCTTAATTTTCTCGGTCCCTAAATACGAGCAGCTCATGTGATTTTGCCAACAGCAATCGATTGATGTGACTTTTAGCCAGGCTTTAGTTGCGTAATTTTTTCTAGCAAATTTGTAATGTCTTGGATTCTTCGATTTTTTTGAATTTTTGGATTATGTTTTTTGAATTTTTTCTTTTAACTGGGTTCCTAATTAAAAGCAGGTCACGTGAAGTTGGAGAGCTAGAACTGGTCAATAGCAATCGATTGATTGACCTATAGCCAGGTTTTGGATTCAGCATTTTTTTCTAACGATTTTTAATGTCTTGGATTTTTCGATCTTTTTAATTTTTCAATTTTTTTTCAATTTTTTCTTTACAACTGTGACTTAGAGCCAGATTTCAGTTGTGTCATATTTCTTTTTTATTTTTTTTTAAATTTTTCCCTTAATCAGTAATTCAGTTCCTCACTAACAGCTGGTTATGTGGCGTTGTTAATTGTATATCTAGTTAATAGTAGTTTAGATTGGTGTACGAAAACCTAATCAATGAGCCATTTTTTCCTGAGAACTTGGTGTTTTTTGCAATTATTTCGATTTTTTACGTTTCCAATTTTTCCCTTACCCGGTTTATAACTAAAATCAAGTCACGTGATTATCAGATTGAACGTGTGAATGTTAATAGATATTTATGACTAACAACCATAAATTTATTGCGTCATTTTCGTGTGCCGTTGTTAATTTGATAGAACATTGAACGTATCGCTCTTAATCGATTATCGTCACTAAAATATATTGATGTTATCGCACAATTTTGTGCTTGTACAGCTTAAATGTTCATTTGAATTTTACTCGAAACTTAACCAATAGAAAGGTTAACTTGGCCTATAAAATTTACTGTAACTAAACGTTAAGTCCTTACCAGATACGGGTTTGGGACGTTGTTTTGATGGAGGAAGCAGGGTATCTTCGTTACCATTTTTACTTCTAATTGGGTCCAAGGAATCGCCATCTTACAAATAAATTATATTTCCAGAAAGAAATATCAGTGCATTTTCAACGTTAAGCAGAAATAATAATGAGTGAGATAATTGGAAATTATTATTAATTTAATTCCTAAATTATTTAAAAAATTATTATTAATAAAAAATTTTGGTATTCCTTGCGAATCGTTTTAAATGTTGTTCACTTCTTAAAGCATTAAGAAATAAATTTGCCAAAAGTATTAACGGTTCTAATATTTGTTATTTTTCTTGGCTACAGTACGTAGGATACTGTATTGAACTGCAGACTTTTGATAAATTTATCAATTGGAACTGAAATAGACGTAAGAGAACAGCAAGTGGTTAGTTATTTTAATGTCATTACAATTACCTTTGCCAATAGATGACTCTCTTAAAATATCGTCGATATCATTTATGGGATTGTGGTCTCCATCTCCACCTAAGTGATCTGAAAGTAATAAAACCAGGTTACTTACAGTGTTTAATTTCTTTAACACAGAATGCATTTTAGTTTTTTAAACAAACAAAATTCTTAAAAACATGTTGCGATTTTGGTATTTCGTTTTTAAACTTCCCAGTGTGTTTTAAAGAAACCCATATACAGTGGATGTAAGACGTTTCAGTTAAATAGGCAATACCAATCATACAGCTGGATAAAAATGAAATTTCGCATGGTTACCTTTCTAAAGAATTTCGCAATTTGTAATAGCTTTAGTACAGCCCAATGATGTTTATCAAACAAGCCAAGTTTGTCAAACCAGAAATCAAAAAATCAATATAATTCCTGCCCAGACGGAAGCGCCATGGATATCACAGCGACGTTAATACGAACTAGAAATGTGCTTTCAAAATTCGTTCACATTGCAATGGCGCTTAGAGCTTTAGACTTTCAGCTTCTGCTATAAGAGACCATCATAATAAAATAATCGATGATGAACTTAAGGAACTTTGGCAGGGATGTTGCCACACTAGAAGCGATTTCTCCTTCATTTTCACATGAAATCCAAGTCTCTTACCACAATGGCAAGCAGAGGATAAGAAAAATATGCAAAAATAAGATGTAATTATTTATAAAATATAAGGTTTACGAAATCTTATATTTTTTAATAAAATCGACAGTTTAATTTACTGAACAAATATTTTTGAATTAACCTTCCAGCATTAATTCTGTTCTGACAGATATAAACAAAACGTTTTCTATTTTGCATTCCCAAAATATACAATTTCAATAAAAACGGATTAACATACGCTTTAATATAGCCTAGTTATCTGTTTCAGACTTGCTGAACACAGCATTTTCATCAATGTTAATTACCTTTAGTTTCAAAATTGGCCTTTTCTGTGGTTGTTGTGGGGATTACTGTCGGTGGAGATATTTCTAGAAATAAAACATAAATAAGAGAATTAGTCAGATTTGAAGCAAGAAATCGCTTTCAAGCCACCAGGGGATTCAAATTAGTCACCAGACAATCCTTTGTTGGGGAGAATATTCTCAGCTGAAACGAAAAAAAATTGAAATCAAACACGGATTTTTCGGAAATACTGCTTTTGCAAAATGTGTGCTGCTAACTACTGTACCTATTTCTACTCTACGAAACAGCTACCGTACGTCAAAGTATAATAAATACGTACGTGTAGCTGTGTACCAATTTCATACGATTTAACTTAAGTTTCATTAAGCCCTTGTTGCGTGAAACATCATGGACACTGAAATTTCGATATTCTAACATGACTTACAACCTATTTCACTTAAACATAAATTCTCAACCAATAACATGGTTTTTGGAGGAAACCGCTACACCAATCTTAGAACAACACGAATACCAACAACAAATTAGTATTATGCTTTGTCAACCCTCTCACTTTAGCCTTCATCATGTAAAAATTTATTTGGATTTTCTAAATTCAACAACTTATTACTGTACAACCACTAATTTTTCTTGCCACAATGCAGAATGTGTCGTAATCTAATTCAGTTTTATTTATGTAACGTGATTATTTACTCAGTTTATTGAAAATAACTGCCTTTGCAAAGGGCAACTCCTAGTTTCGCATTCCACCAGTACCTGTTATTCAGGGATATCGTTATTTTATTATTTTTAAAAAATCGGCGTAAATAAGCTCATGAAATAAATATACAGTAAGTGAATTAGATTACGATCCATTCTGCATGGTGACAAGAAAAATTAGTGATTTTAGTAAGTTGTTAAACTAAGAAGTTCCAAATAAGTTTTTTGCACACCTGGTACACCTGAAGGGAAACATAGCCTTAATCATGATTTAGTAAACCATGAAGTATACCATTCAATCATAAAAATTTCATGAAATGAATCAGGTCAATTGCTGTCATACTTCGTTACCAGTGGCAAGAAGTAAGTGGCCATTACAACTAATTGAAAAACAAAATTTCAAAAATCAGATACACGTTAAAATGTTATGAATCGCACCACAGCATAACAAATTAACAACTTGATAAATAATATAGAACATGATGCCCTAAACTTATCTTACATGGTAAATGCTATGCTTCGTATCATAGTTTGGCAAGTTTCGTATTAAACTTTGGTTAAAAATCGTTAAGACCATTAAATGAGAGTGACGAAATTAACAATTGCCGTCAGCACACGTGTGAGTTAAACGCAGTCTATTTTGGGGGTAGAAATTGAGATACATAGGTCTGCAAACCCTATCCATTTATTCGGATGGTCTTAAATATAAAACCGCATTATAAGGCGAGCAAAGAAGCGTAAAAAAGATCCGTTTTTCTCCGACTAAGATATTAAGTCGCTGATCCGTGAAATGAAAAAAGCAAGACTGCTCGCGGGTTATAATAGTTATATCTCGAACAATTATATATCACACAGAAGCCCAGATCACACAATCACATCACGAAAAATAATAAAAGTAGGTCTGCACCCAACAAGCAATTAATATTTTTTTCTTAGGTGTATTTACAGCTCGCTGTATTCTCATAACCCACATGGAAAGGCAATGCATTTCAAATGCATTACGAATTGCAAAATATATTGCAAATGCAGTGGTCGTTTTTATCGCAACACGAAATACATTTGAAAGGCTAATGTAAAAAATGCATTTCACTAATGCATTTTACACTGCATTATAAAATATGATTCGTATATTTGACGATGTATTTGAAACTAAAAAGTTGTGAGTGCTGTATTGAATTACATGGAATAGCTGTAGAACTTAATTTTAAACCTTATTTCATTGCCAGTTCTAATATAATTATTTAATATTTTTGAAAGTTTTTTAAATTCATATTTGGGATTTTTGAATTGTGTGTTGCATTGTTGTGCAAGTTGTGTGTTGCATTGAATTGCATGAAATTGCTTTAAAATTGAATTTTAAACCTTATTTCATTGCCAATTCTAATTGATTTATTGAACATTTTAGATGTTTTTTAAATTCGGATTTGGGATTTTTGAAGTTATGAAATATAGCAAGGCTTTTGACATTTTACACTGTAAAATGCATTCTTCAATGAAAACAGAATATACGAACTATTACAGTGTGTGGATTACACAATACATTCTCCAACGCACATAATGCATTGCAACATATATGCCACATTGCATTACAAACTGCTTAAAAATATTTTAAAAAGTATTCGTAAAGCACTTTAAAATATATTCGTCAATACGGTTTGAAACTAAATTTGTCTACATCCACAGACATTTTAAAATGTATTTTTCAATGCATGTCTTATAATGCATTTCCAAATGCATTACCGTTACATGTGGTAAACCCGCTACGAGAACCACCAACCCAGCTACAGTCGCATTTAAATTTAACCAATGTCAAAATAAAGACAATTCTGTTCAGTTAAACACTCGGACAATTATGTATTAATCGTATAAGCCATCTTTCTTGAAATAAAAATAAAATAAATGATCATGACATCGTATAAAGTTTGTCAATTAAAAGTGCTCTATAAACACTAAACGAAGGAGCTGATAAAATTTTGAGAAGTATGCATATAGCTAACTGTAAATGCTGGTTTAATATATAGAGTTGGGATAAATATCCGTTTTCTTTTCAGCTGGTAAAGATATCTGATTATACGTTGGTCCTCCGCTTTAAATATATAGCCAGCAGCCACATGTGCAACCTAATGAAAGCAAATCAATCTCTAAACTAAATTGCTGAATTTATTACAACAGTTAGATGCTTTTTGAGGAAAGTTAAAAGATAAACTGCGAGCTAGCTGGCGCACGCGTTTCCAATTAATGTGATTTATTTATTTAATTACATTTGCTCAAAGAAGTTGCTCATTACGAGAAATCAATATAAAAACCCTCAGGCTGATACATTGTTTTCGTGGACTTAAAGAGCTAATTCGCTTAACACGTAAGGTACGAAAATGTGGAGCCTACAACTGATTTTGCAAATCGAAGAAAATTCAAAAATCACTTAAATTTATCAAATTGTTCGTTTTCTTATTTTTGTCTTAAATTTTAAGGAACACTAGTGCTACTGAAATTATTTTAAGGCACATTTTAACGTCTACTGCAGCAAACAATTACAGATGTTGTCCAAGATACAGAGGTTGATAAAATTACGAATTCGGTTCTGCAATGCTAGGCCCGAAAATCAGTTAATTTGGATAATAAATGCTCGTGTAATTAGTTGAAGGATTGCAGGAACGATCGATTTCACCAATGAAATCAACGTGAAACGAATTCATTCCAAATGAATTCAACGATAGCCAACCCATCAATTTAACCATAAATTCATTAAAATGACTCAAATGAGGTTGTTTATCCAAACATGTGACAGTTACACGTATTATCGAGATTTCAAATGAAAGCTTAATTAAAATATTCCCCAATTAAAAATTCCATGCTGGTAAAGAATGTACATGAATTAAATTACCCATGAGGGTGATGAGATCATATCACTTCATTATACTCGTTAGATTTCAAATCTGAAAGATTCCTAACATCGAATAAGTATTGCCTGAATATATAAAATTAAACTAGCATGGTAGCCATGACATACTGCTAAAAAATTTAGTTTGGAAGTTAGGCTTCGGACAGTTAATGCACATTTAAACTATCAACAGCAGAAATACATTACTGTGAATGTCGGTTTAAAGGTAAATCCTGACCACATTCATGTAAAATGCAAAAATATCATACGCCAATGTAAGGGTTGCTCATTTAAGCTTAATGCTTATTTCCAATAAACAGGAGATAACAATTTCCAGACAATTTCAAGATATAAATTTAACAGATTTGAAGAAAGGAAATATACCATATGGCGGAAATTATAGATTTGACCACTAAATAATAGAATTAACCCACAATTTTGTAAGACATAATAATACTAATTATGAGGCTGTCACATTCGAAATTTTTGAAAAATTACAAGAAATATTGGAGTTCTAGTGTATTAATATTAATAACGATGCGAACACTAGTAGTTTAAACACTAGATCCCAACACTGCATTTTTGATGACTACTTTGAAATGCTAAAAAATTCTTCATAATGATGGAAACGCCGTAGGCGAATTTTAGGAGAATTTTCATAAGAAAAATTAATGATAATAATAAGAAACGATAATGAAAACGTCGTAGGCGAACTTTTTAGAAAACGTACGTGTAGATCACAAATAGAGCATTTCTAATGATTTTGATGCAATACTTATACCAATCAAAATAGTTCTGCCACAACAAATTTGCAGGCGTTATGAATTTCCCTGACTTCCATCTGACTTTCCCTGACGGTATGAACCCTGATGCCTGATATAGTATGCGAGCATTTTTGAACTCCCTCCAGACAATTTTGCTAAAAACTTAAATCTGGGATTATTTAGTTGGTCGTTCCATAGGACGTTCGCTCGTTCTTGGCAAACTGAAACGTTAGCACGGTCATTGGGTAAAGCGAAAACGTTGACCATCTGTTACCAAGAGTAAAGTGCGTCTTGTCCGAAGCTAGCAAACTCATTCAGGTGACCCATAAATTGCCCGACGTTCGTAAATGCTATTCCCCCATCGAATTTGGGGGACGTTTGATTGCCTTCCGCACGATAGACGCGAAATCTTTGTCGTTAGAGTGCCATAAAATCGCCCTTTTTGATTTTAGCCTTAAATTTTGCTGCATTCATGACCGACCGACTTATTGCTCCGAAGCTATCGATCAATGCCGGATCACATGCAGCGGACCACCGAGAGGACTTATACCCAAAAACCATTTTCAACTTCCCTGACCTTTCTGGCTTCAGTCTGGCAATGTTTGTAAGTATCAATGGCAGAGATGACTGATGATATCACAACATTTACGTACTTGTGTGTGTCATAGATTTCCATAAATGACATCTACTTCAGACTAATGCGATCATGCAGGGATCATCGGATTTGGATCATGCAGAAATCCATTTAATGAATTGTTGAGATAATTGTAATTAATCTGTTCGAAGAGTTATTGGTCACCCTGTTTTTAAAATGTTCTGAACCTTTTTGGACAGTATGCTAGAACTGTTCTGCAACTTTGTGCACTCCCTGTGTAAAAAGTGTCCAGCATCTATCTCAAACTAATTCGATCAAGCAGGGATCATCAGAGTTGGATCTTGCAGATGATCATGTAGATATCCATTTAATAAATTGTTGAGAAAATTTCATTTAATCTGTTTGAAGAGTTTTTGGCCCCCTGTAATTAAAATGCTGTGAACGTTTTTGGACAGTATACTAAAATGTTCTACAACTTTATGGACAACTTTAAAACAAAACTGTCCAACATCTACTTCAAATTAATTCGATCATGCAGGGATCCATTTAATAAATTGTTGAAATAATTGTATTTAATGTGTTTGAAGCATTTTGGACGCCCTGTATTTAAAATGTGGTCGTTTTTGGACAGTATACTAAAATTGCTAAGCAACTTCGTGGACACCCTGCATAACAAAACTGTCCACTGATGCATACTATGGCGAATTCTTACAGTACAAGTTATTCTCTGAGGATAGTTTGAATAAAGGTTAATGCTTAATAATAATTTAACTCGTGAATTTGGTAGTTTGGCAAACTAAGATTTTCAAAACAACTATTTTTTTTGGTAAAAACAGCAGGTATATCTTAATTTTCAAACTTTAGTGATCTAATATGAAGCTCCAGGAAGATTAACATAAGTCTAGGAAAATAATAGAATGCACACTATGGCGTAAATGAATTTATTTTACGGTTTTTTAGAGTAATGAGAGTGATGCTTAATTATTGTTCAATAATATTTAACTCATGAATTTGGTCGTTTTACAAACTAAGATTTTTAAAACACATTTTCTTTGTGGTAAAACCAGCAAGCATACCACAATTTTCAAACGGTAGTGATGTTATATGAAGCTTCAGGAAGATTACAATACTCTTGAAAAATAATAGACTGCATGCTATGACGTATTTATGCTACTTATGAGAGTAATGCCTAATTATTGTTCAATAATGTTTAACTCTTGATTTGATAGGTTTTTAAACTATCAACCATCCAAAAAAAAATTTCAACTTTTCCAGACTTTCGAAACTTTTTCCAATTATTGAGTTCGTTTGTGGAAAAAAACAGGAGTTGTTCTGTATTACACTTTCCAAACAATAAAATTCTACAATCAAAGTATGGACGTTTCAGTATGCTGGCGTCAACATAAAATGGTGGACTTAAAATTATTGGAAGTCAATATTTAACAAGTTAGGTGTAAGTAAAAATGAGTCAGTTTGATAGTTTTGAACAGTACTAAATGTTATATTGAACGACAAAAAGCTTGAAATTTTTGATAGTAAGATAAAAACCTTGATATCAAACATTTCTAGCAGCTGTTGAACTACGCCCTGCTGGGTATAAAGGTTTCATTATATAAAATATTTAAGAAGAATAAAAAAATAAAAGTTGAAAGCATCAGCTGCTAGCTTTATTATGTTTTTGTATATACGAATACCGTTGTTACATGCCAAGTTTGAATTTTTTAATAAATCGGGGCACTGTTCATCATTGTTTTGTTTAGCAAATTCCGTTGTGGGGAATTACTAGCTAATGGAAAAATCTTGTTCCAGTCCATAGCGATTATAATTTACTCATTTTTTCTCGGTATATAATTAATGACGTTTTTTTGAGAAATGCATCTTAATGGATTAGCGGTTGCATATGAATAAAAAACGTATCAGCTTTCACAGCCGCAGTATTAAAAAAATCGTTAATTATAACGGTTGTCAAAAAACATAGTGGATTTCACACAGACAAATAAGAAATGCAATAAATTTACCCTTGATTTTGTGAAAAAGATAGACTAGCTTAATTTGTTTGGAGGCAGAAAAAATTAGATAGAAAAGTTAGATAGTCTGATTAAAAATGGGAAAATAATTATATTTTAGTGAACAAAAGTAGATTTCAAAAGCAAACTAAATTTGCCAGCTTATGGTTTTGGACTGCTGAATTTAGAGTAAAGGTCAGAAATAGCCAGAATTTTACTAAATTTAATTTTTAATAGACTTTGCTAAATTAACGACTATTTTGTCATTGTTTTAAAAACTGATTTCTCTTACCATACAAGTGAACAGATCCATCCGTTTCGCCCAAAAAGTTTCTGGCTATGCATCTGTACATCCCAAAGTCCTTTTTCTCCAGATTTCGTATCTTAAGTCGCATGAATACTTTGTAGACGTCATCGATGAGCACAGACTCATATTTGTCCCCAGATGTTATCATGTCACCTTCCGCAGTTGTCCAGTAATTAATGGATTTCGGAAATGCTTCAGTATTGCACTCCAATACAACTTCACCACCCAAGTAGCCTCCGACTAGTTGATTTGGGATCCAAGTATGTGGAGAAACTGAAAAATAAAATAACAAATGTGAATATAAAATGTAATTATATGTAATTATGCCACTTATGGAAGTGGCAGTATTTCTTGTTGCCTGTAATAATAACGAGATCTGTACAATTAAATTGCTTACGTTTAAATATGTGCTTTGAGATGGCATATAGCATATGCATTTGCCTCGTACTGTAGACATAAGCTTATTACATCTAACCGGACGTCAAAGTGTGATAATGCCACTAAAGCTTAACATCAATTTCTCTTATAGAAATATTTCTGGCAATTTTTGTTGTTGTAAAATAACAAAAACAAATCATTGTTTACTCAAAAAATTCCATAAGCTTGAAATGTTTGTTTTAATATGGAGAGGTGTTTTTCAATAAACGTCTATGCATGTACATGTGTCCGATATTTTTACATTTCACATTTTTGTTATTGTAAAGTAACAAAAACAAATTATTGTGTACTCGATAAATCTAATGAGCTGAAATGTTTGCTTTAAGATGGCTATATAGAAAATAAATGTACAGTGGTGATGTATTGACACAAAATTAAATGGGAGGTGGTTTTCAACAAACATCTATACAGTACTTGTACATGTACGCCAACATGACAGTGCATGTACATGTACATATATTTAAAAAAAATTACCAGCTCCATGAAGAATCTCTCAAAGCATTGTTTCACTTGTCTTCCACTTCGAATTATTTTCCCATTTTTGTTAACGATTTACATTTATCTCTATAAATAGCATAACCTAACAATAACATTTTAAGCATATGATTGCGTGATAATGCCAATAGCGCTTAACATCAATTTCTCTGATAGAAAGACTTTCTGGAAATTTTTGTTATTGTAAAATACCAAAAACAAATTGGCTACTTAATACATTACATTAGTTAAAATGTACTGCAGTGATATATTTACACAAATTTAAATGGACGGTGTTTTTCAACAAACGTCTACATGTACAGTATATACCGGTACATGGACTGTATGCAGGTCTACATGACAGAACATGTAAATGTATTATTTTCAGATTTTTGTTAACGATTTATAAGCAGAAGGTAGTGTTGGTCTTGCTGCAAAATCCAATATGTAAACATGCACTTTTGTATGAACAACATTCCTTTTCGAAGTTTTGCCAAGACCATTTAATATGGCCGACCATATGCCGTCCCAAGATAGGCCTATGATGGCCCTACCATCAACCATGCTATACTGTATATCCGTTAGTTAATGAAGGCGTGCCTTGAGTGCCAAATGGCGTAATTTTTATCCCCTCGCACTCCACATATTATTCCAATTTCATTTGGTCTATGCCGCAATAAGGCAGATCCGTAGCATTTAATCACGATGTCACGTTTAGTGCCGACTAAATGAGTAATCAAGAAACTCCATGCCTATTATGTCACTCGACAACATTTTACTTTAATTGGATTGATGATCCACAAATAGGCAATGAAACTGACCTTACTAAAGATGGATGGACACAAACGCACTTTGGTGGCGAACGATCCTGATACGTAGCACCATTTAGAGCAATTTCGTCCATATTAATATACGCCCATTTTGGATATGAATATTAATATAGGACAGGCAAAAATGACCACCTGGATTCGTTTCAGTTGCTTTATGACTATCTTGCGTACATGTAGGTAGACACGTGACCTCAGTCTACCTTGAGAGGGTTGACAAAATAATGCACGAGTTGTCGAAATAAATATCAAGCAAAGGTCAACCAGGTGACTTTTGTCAATATTCATTTACGAAAACTGGCGCCATTGGAAGACAAAGATCGTCATCAAATTAAAAAGCTCGAAATGCAATTGGCAAAACTCATTAAACTTAAATTTCAGTACTTATTGAAAACAGTCAAGGTGCGTTTACACAATGTGACAAAACGTGTTGTATTGCTAAGTTATAAAACTTTTGTTAAAATGAGAAGGAAAAATGTTATTTAACATCTTGTAGTATTGATGGCCATCGTAATCGAGTGGGTGTTATGCATGTACATGTATGACAAGTTGTATAACAGAGTTAAAAGTTAATTTGCTATATAACAATGTTTTGAGGTAGAGTGTAAACGCACCTTTACACCTTTTGAAATATTTTCATTAATAATTTATGTGCTCTGTGAAGCCATACTAAAGACAAATGAAAATAAGGGGAATAAAAGTAGTAAGTGCATTTACATGTACATGTACATGTATGAAACCCTGCATATTAAAAAAAAAATTATGTAAAGACCTGGATTATCATAACACGAAATGCAATTGGCAATACTCAATATTAATTTAGTTTAATAATTAAATTAAACTAAGAAATAAAACTTAAATTTCCATACTAATTGACTGATTGAAAACAGCACCACCACCCATCAGGTCATTCCTTGAATTATTACTATACATGTAGATACAGTGGTTTGTGTTGCCATATTTATCGTAAAACGAAAATATGAGAAATGATATTTGGACCTGAAAAAATATTGGGTGCTTTTATTAAACTTGTTTCGCATTACCAGTTTCATATTATTCCACTTATAAGTAATGCCACGTAAAACGATACACAAGTACTAAGATTAGCACTTTTTTCAAAATTGAAAATGTCTAAACATAAAATAAATAGCAGTGCACTCCAGATTATTTTAGTTTACCAAATTAATTAAACATAGAAATAAACCAAATTTCATTTCCATACTTATTGAAAAAATAACACCAAACAATAACGCCATGAATTATTACTATAATTATAGTGGTTTGCGTAGCCATATTAATCGTAAAACGAAAATATGAAAAATTTGGCGTTTATAAAACCTTCAATATTTTCCAAAAAAAAAATGATGTTTGGACCTGAACAATTATTGGGTGCTATTATTAAACTAGTTTCGCATTACCAGTTTCATATTACTTCACTTATAAATAACGCCACGAAAATATTTAGACTAGTACTAAGATTAGCACTTTTTCAAAATTTAAAATATCTGAACATAAAATAAATAGCAGCGCACTCCATGCAGATAAAATGTCTAATAAATGGCTAGAGTATATAACAGCGCCACCTGGCGTGAATGCCACACTCCATGTGCCAATGCCAACGAATTGCTGTTGATATTTTAATATCTTTATTAAATCTGCTATTTAAGTGGGGTAATGGCCCCAGTGCCATTTGTAGCCCATTTGCTGGTACTGAGCCGATATGAAATTTTTAACCAATATTCGACAGCTGTGACGTGTGGCATTCTCATCGCCGATTTTCCTTGCTCAGAAATGAAGCATTAAACGAGTTTTATATGGAGAGATTAAAAGGAGGGGACGAAGTTTTGATTTAATTGCATATTAGTTCCAGCCACGCACCTAAGACTGCTAATTGAAATTTAAAGTTAATTATTCCGTGCTTCGGGAAAACTTCGTCTGCCATTAATTTTCTGAAGCCATGCCTCTGAAGAGCCAACTTCAATGCACTTTTAATTACGAAAGGAAGTCATCAACAAGACCATTTAATGACACGTCTGCATTTCAATTTCAAGAAATAACAACAGTTGAGACGTAAGAGATGCCTTTTGAAAGAAAGACGAAACGACGTTGGTGCAATACAGCTTGAAATTATCAAAGCATTCGACGCTAAAATGCATTAAACAACAGACATCAATTTGTATCTTTACCACCGCTTTTTCTCTTAATAGTACTTTTCATTAAAAAAAGGACCTAAAGTGCATAAATAAACGTCGATCATGGAGGGCTGACACGTATTCGGTGACATTGATTTGGTACATGGGATAATTAGTATAGGCGTTTTCAAATGAGCAATTAGAAAAATAGCTTAATTATCAGAGAAGAAGATACAAAAAATGAAGAAACCTTTTTGACAAACGAGATATTTTATCTGCCAAATGAATTGCTCCCCTCGTATTCGATGTGCAGAAATTAGCAAAATTAACTTCATGCCTCCAGCAAGATGGCAGTTACACACAAATTGAAATACATGAAATGAATGCTTATGATAATGACCTTTGCAGCTATTTGAATTACATCTTAGATACACTGTGTATTTCATTTTTACATGTACAGTCATTTGCAAACGAAGGAAAATGAACACGGTTTTTGTCGTACTATATAAGCAAAATCAAGAACAAAATACACATTTTGTTTTGGTTTAAGAAATTTGGAAACGAAGATGGTTAAATGTTTAATTCATGTTTTTTTTTTAAAATTAGGTCTGTGATAGGCGATTTTATTTCGGTAAAGTTAGTAAAAGAAAATACCAGGACTCTACCAAAATATGAGAATTAAAGAATAAATTTTTTGATTGAGATAATAATACGCATAATTCCCTCAAAATAATTCGGGTTAATTAGCTGAAGAGGTTAGGAAAATTTTCTTACAAGTAGGTACAACACGTATTGTAAAACGCACTATGAGACTGTACAAACTACTGTTAAAAATAACATGTATTCGTGGTTTCGATAATTAATCAGGTAGCTAATCAGATTTTCAGAATATCCGATTTCTTTGGTCCACATTTCTCTAATTCATATTTCTTGAGCACATTTCTTTAATCGAATTAGTTTTTTCTCATTAATCAATATATTTGTATAAACAGCTATCAAATATAAAAAAAACGCGAAAGATCTCTACTGAAAGAAATTGCTAACATTGAAAATTATCTGAATATCATGGAACCGACAGAGTTTATTTGTATCTCACGAGGAAAAAAATTACGATGTATAGAGAACTTTGGGACATAGAAAATATAAAAGCTTTTAAATTGCATCTAAAGTGTATTTGCATCTGAGCAATAAGTTTTGAAAAACCCCAAACTGAAAGCTGAATTTCCACTACAATACACGTAATTTTATGCACATGATTACTCAGTTAAGTGAAATATTTTCAAAACCATAACAACCAATCATTCAGACCTTAATTCTCGAACTACTGTAACTTGAGACGAGATTTTCTTCCAAAATTACTAAGGGAAAGTTGCACACATGAGTTATTTTGGTCAACTGTTTGACTGCTTTATCCAAACACCGTGTTTTAAGCTACTTGGATGTCAAGGAATTATAAAATACGTATAACAAAAAACTTTTAAAAGCTTTTAAATTTCATCTTAAGTGAATCTGAATCTGAGCAATAAGTCTTGAAAAACCCAAACTGAATTGCCCGAATTTCTACTAAAATACACGTACAGTGTAATTTGATGCACATGATTATACAGTGAAGTAAAATTTGAAAACCATAGCAACCAAAGATTCAGATCTTTCTTCTCGAATTAACTTGAGACGAGATTTTCTTCCCAAAATTACTAACGGAAAGTTCCAGAAATTATGGGTTATTTTGGTCAACTGTTTGACTTCTTTATCCAAACAGTATTGTAAGCCGTTTAGATGTCACGGATTTATCCCCAACGTATATCTAGAATCGAGATGAGAGTTCTTAGGGTGTTTTTGTCAGGGGAACCAATAAGTTTCTTCATTACCCACAGAGGGATATTGATACACATTTCTGGCTGGCCATTATGGACACAGCGGATGATCGATACCCATATTGATATTGCGGATGGTATTAATATTTTGTAGCATTACATAAACTGCGCCGTATATATATATAAGAACTAATTAACCAGGATTGCACATTAACTCGTCCATGTTTAACTGGCCATTAGAAACATGCGAGCGAAGGGTCAGACTCAAGATTTCAGCATCCCCAAGACCCAGGCACATAAAAGCTGAGCTCGTAAAATACGGCATTGGGATTATGTACACGAAAGCTTTGTATTTATATTGTGACCACCGAGCAATTATTTTTATGGGGAATGGAGAAAAGTCACGTTATTCAGAGGGGTTAGCACGAAGCCAAATCGAATTCACACTGGACACACGTACGACTGGACAGATCATGAACTCATGTCGCAGATTTCATCGTCATGTTTTGTATTAATTACATCCAAGTGCTTGCCTGCATGAAAATGTGCGATGTTAGAGGTCTACGACTCCCAAGGAAATTCAATTTAACTTATGGGCATGGTTCATCCCAAAATTTACAACTCAATTTCCCTGATTTCCCTTGACCAAATCTGATTAATTTCTCTGACTTATCAACAAAAATGTCACATGTAATTAAGTATATTTTTTGTATTTTTCTCTGAAGACGACATGCCAGATCTTCAATTGAATTTCCCTGACTTTTGCAGGTTTTCCAGACACTTAGGAAAATTTCCAGACAATTTCAAGAAACTATTTTTACAGATTTGATTTAACCAAATATACCATATGGCGGAAATTTTAGAAATCATAGAACTGATCACGAAATGATAGAATTAGCCAACAATTTTGTAAGAAGAAATAATAATAATAAAGAGAAATTTTTTGAAAAATTACAAGAAATATTGGATTTTTAGTGTAGTAATATTAATAATGATGCGAACATTAGTGGTTGAAAGCACTAGATCTCAAACACTGCATTTTTGAGGACGATTTCTTTTAAATATTAAAAAAATTCATCATAATGATGGAAACTAAGTAGGCAAATGTTTTTTAACAAACAATACAATACATTTTAGGTGAATTTTTCATAAAGAAAATTAACGAAAATGATAGAAAATAATACTGAAAAAGTAGATCACAAATACAGTTTTTCTAATGCTTTTCATGAGATACTTATACCAAACAAAATAGTTGTGCCACAACGAAGTTCCAGACATTATGAATTTCCATGATTTCCACCTGAATTTCCTTGACATAATAATGGTCAAAATGTCTGAATGTTTAATAAATGTACAAAAGTTAACCATAATGGTAAACTGCAATGTAGTAATAAAAATATTGATGCATTATGTTATGGTAGAAATGTTACTGACCATCAGTTTCGTTGAGAAACCAATGCCAATTATTTGTTAAATATCTGCGTGAAATGCATCGAAACAGTATTCTTGTTTAGAGTTTAGTTAACTGTTCAATGAAAATGTGAATTTGAAGTGCTGTATACGCTTAATTTGAACCAACACTGCTTGGCCACTAAATAAGGATTACTTATTCTATTGGCTTAACTCTATTGTTTCGATTATTCCACTTTACATAATCATTTAACACGTGTAAAGGGACGTCCTCTTTAATATCGTTTTATCTTCTCAACATTAGATAACATGCAAATTGAGTTTCATGTTAATGTCTCATAAAAATACTCATTAAATCTTCTAATATTGCGAGTAATGGCATTTATACGACATAAACATTAACTAACACAAAGGATAAACGGGAGCTGATCATGGGTTCCGTCACCACGTACGAATGAAAACTTTAAAATAAAAATATGCTATTAATTGCAAAATGATCGGTAATATCTTCGGATTATTTTTTTCCAGTGTATCTGCATAAGTCGTCAACGTTTTGGATTAAGGTTCCACTACGTAACGTGCCCGTAACACAGTTTTGGCAAAGTGCAAATGAAAAGCAATCAAGCCTCGAGTTATGCGCATGCACAATATATGGCATTTCTTAAAGTTGAGCATTGATAAGATCATTAATATTCAAATAAATCAGCTGTGGACTAATGTTTGATCATTCTGCTCAGAATTTCATCTAATATAAATTAACTGAACATGCAACAAACATTGGGTTAGAAGGCGGTGTTAACGTTTAGATTTACTTCAAGGTATAAAATGGTTTAAATTAACTCGGTTAATACAATTCCGGATAATCGTAAGTTTACTATAAAATACAGCATTTAACCATTTTCGCATTTACAAAGATATGCCAAATTGAATAAATGCAAATTTTATAAAAACTTCAAAAATTTTAGCATTTCTAAAGATATTCCAATTTGAATAAACGCCAATTTTATAAAATCTGGCATTTCTTCAAATGGATAAAAATGCAATTTTTATAAAAACTTGCAGTAATTCAACTTGAAATACCTTTTTAAATACTAAGTGTTGAATGCTCTATTTTAAGGCAGACTTCCGATTATCCGGAACTGGACTAATCGAGAAGTAGCATTTTACCACTTGACACTTATGTCTTTTGGTTCGAATTTGGATTTTTCCGTTATAATTTTACAGCAGCATCAATGTTACATTATTAAAGCTGGTAAACCAAATTGATATTTTTAAAATACCTAAACACCGACCGTGGAAGAACAATACCTCAGCATGATTTATAAACTGAATTTTTATCACTGCCAACAATGTAATAGGCTTTCTGCACAAGTTTAAATGAAGATTAAAAGCGCAAAAGCTGAACGACAAAACCCAGCATGTGTGCTGATTCGCAGTTGACTTTCATATCCTTTGTCTCAGGGTTTTCTCAGACCACATTTACTCTGAGTGTCCGCTTTGGGAAGGTTTCATGAATTTCGGAATTAAACTCGAGCTATTTTTATGGTCAACAGTGAGCAATCCACGTACGTCCCATTGAGCTCCTTACCCTTTTATTGTTTTAACTAACGTGCATAGTGGCCAAATACTAGCTATGGGAAATTGCATCAAATGCCTGCGCCAGAAACCAAAGTCATTTTCATTAAGACCTTGATGATTCTCATCACTACCGTAAATGGTTTTAGTTCGGTGATATTGCGGTCATCATCCTCTTCTCTCCTCCTCTCTACAAGTAACACTTTATTTTATTGCCCCATATGTATATGAAACACTCGTATAATTCGTCGGTAAATCCAATGTACAGGGAACGTCGATGGTCTCGAAATGAGTTATGAGAAGACGGGATGAGTTTTCACAATCCTTTCGACAACAAAACGAAATATTAGCTGCAAGGGAGAAAAATGGTTTTCTTTTCAGAATAAAACCGTCAAAAACTCCTTTGAAATGCAAAAGATAGAAGACTCCAGCAAGTCTTGTACTGAACAAGTTGAAGAAAAACACCGAAAATAAGTGCAGATTATCCATGGCTTAATTTGTCATTGTTAATGGTAAAATTTGCCAAAATTTGCAACTCGATTTCCCTTACTTTCCCTTATCAAATCTGATAAATGTCACTGACATATCAAATAAAAATTGTCACACGTAATTAAAGTAAACTCTCAGTAACACTACAATTGACTATATTTTTTATTTTTCTTTTCGGAAGAAAAACCAAATCTTTAATTGAATTTACCTGACTTTTTAAAATTTACGAAAAAATTACAATAAATATTGGATTTTAGTGTATTAATATTACATAATGATGCGAACACTAGTGGTTGAAACTACCAGATCTCAAACACTGTATTTTTTAGGACTTCTTTCAAATATTAAAATATTCTTCTTAATGATGACGGAAACGCAAAAGGTGAATTTGTTAACAAAAAAAATACATTTTAGGTGAATTTTTCATGATCTTTCATGAGATACTTATAGCAATAAAAATAGTTGTGCCATAACAATTTTTCAAACATTCTAAATTTCCCTGACTTTCACCTGAATGGTCAAAATGTCAAGATTTCCCTGATTTTTCCTGACCAGATTTCATTTCCCTGACTTTCCCTGACTGTATGAAAACTGTAAATGGAGTTATTGAGGAAATCGAATCAAGCATGAAATTGAAAAACATTTTCTTAAAAACGCGGGTCATGGTCAGAATCTAAGGAAACTATTCTCTTACAGGCAATTCATGGAGATTACAAAGCAAACTGAATGAATCTGCCATTTTTGGTAGTTCAACTTTTCACAAAACCAGATTATGGGTGTTGGTCAATCAGGTCAGAACACCGTGAAAGAGCACAGAAAGCTTATACAAAATCACTCAAGCATTAACTGCGTACAGAAAAACTTCTTATAAAATCACAAAGTCATTTAGATCAAGTTTTTGGTTATGTTGGGAATGGAGAAATCAAACTCAAGATAGAAATACCATGTGCTCAGGACCACTCTTATTGAATATTATCAAGTAGCAGAGAAAGTTTTTTTTTGAAAAAGTTTGTAAAATTTTGAAAAATGAGTACGTGTTTAGAATAGATACGAACAGATGTCATTTTTGGATGCACACTGTCTTTTACAGAGTAAATGGAAGAATGTGAATGTATAGCACTAGTCCTTTCCTCTTGTGGTGTCTCGTAACTTTTTTTTCAAAAGATTTTCCACCGAAAAGACTCTTTGCTAAAACTGACTATAAATAATGGTCGGAAGGTTTTATTTAGCTGCTTTGTATCTCCTCCTTTTCGTGTTTGATTTCTATCGCATTAACTAAATGAACTCTGCAAGAATAATAGGTTGTAGTGAAAAGCACGATTTTTTGTTGATTCTGATGCGTTCAGCTTTGATTCATGTATTGTATAGGCAAAAGATTTAACGCCTCCATACATCCTACGCCAGTGATTTATACGTGTTCCAGTCCGGATTTGGGTGGCAAGCGCAATCAGTTAATGTTAGCACTTGATTCAAATCAATAATTGTTTCATAAAAGTCTACACAACGCCAAACCGAGGAAACATCGTGGGAAAAATTATGCCACAAAATTGCTTATTCCAATATATGAATAAAATTTAAAGAAATGTCAGCGCTATAACAAAACTGGGACAAATTAGTTTAATTTATATGTGGAGGAAAGCAGAATGAAAACTACACCAAACCAAATACATGTATACAGAAAAACCTAATACATAAAAAGATAAAATCCATCAGCTAGCAAATGTGATTACACAAAATAATACACAAAATAATAAAAAGAAATTCCATCAGCTGGCAAAAGTGTATTGATTCACAAAATAATGACAAGATGTGTACATTTGGTACAGAATTATACTAAAGTAAACCCAAATATTGCTTGTATCGAAAATACAATAAAAGTAATTATGATGCATGCAGTTGCATTAATTATTGAAAACTTCCTATCAACTGTTCACAGTTGTAAAAAATATACATGGAATTCATTTTACATTTATTTTATTTGCCTTTTTTAATTTACCTTATTTAAGTAATTTGGGGAGCTACTTTCTCACACTGGCATTTTGAAAGTTTGGCTTTTTTGGAGTAGTTTTGCTAGCCCTCAGTTATTTTTTTCTGCTCCCATTTTTCAAAGAAATCACTCAGAAAGTTTGAAATAGACTAATTCAATTAAGCATGATGGATGTTGTTAGTTATCCATAAGTTTGAGAAAGACTTCCGAAAGATTAGTCGAAAGAAAACGAGAAAGAAGCAAGAAGTATGGCTTCCATACCGAGAAATAATGACATAAATCCAGAAAAAAAATTGTATATTTTAATGCGTATTATGCAAGTTCACAATAGACTATTGAAATCCGTCAATTTATAACGTACTTTCTTGAATACAGGATTAATTAGGGAACCTTCTATTAGCCTAAGCATCAATAAAAATGTATAGTTCTCTGATTGTAAATCACAGCATACCGAGGGCATGCCATTACTACCAGATGGCTGGTAAAGACTTAATACAAAACATGTGCCTGAAAGGAAATCATTTCTTACCCCAAACGAGATTTATTAATCCCAACAGATAATTGAGTTACACGTCTGTAATATGACGTATTAATCATAGAAATTCATCATAACCTGGCAATGTTGTAGGAACAGTTTCACCTTCAGGTCCACACGATGATATATTCGACTGAGCTAAAAGTTCCAATAAAATTAGGAATTGATTGAATTTCATCGCTAAAAGTAGCTTACGGAAAATCTAATCTTTTTTCCTTATCACCCTCGGGAATTTTTTTTCTTGTAATTAGTCGGCACTCTTTTAAGAATTATGTGAGAAAATCAATACCACCCTCGTTTTCTTTTGGGGAGTAAAAAAGCTAAAAAACCCAGCATCTTTAAGAATCCTTGTGGCCTGATTATCAAAACTTATTAAATGCTAATAGCATTTTGATAAAAACAATGAATCCCCATGCGTTTAAGGGAAAAGTAATTAGCATGTATGGCTCGTGGTCAAACAATGGGACATGGTTAAGATTATTCTCACTTTTTACCTATATCAGTCATGATTTCACTTCACAATACATTGTGCAATTTTCTAGCAATTTGAATGATGTAAAATGAAAAAAAAATATGTATTCTTGTAATTTGTGGCCATGTT
This sequence comes from Kryphioiulus occultus, assembly GCA_034687865.1. Lineage (NCBI taxonomy): Eukaryota > Metazoa > Arthropoda > Diplopoda > Julida > Julidae > Kryphioiulus > Kryphioiulus occultus. The sequence goes on from JAQGAF010000121.1 coordinate 22,321, forward strand.
AATGCTGTTTTTTAAATAATTCCGCGCTGTCACATCACATCACATTTTAGCTTCAAGACATCATGAACAAATGTTCATGTTCATGACTCTTTCAAACTTGTATGCAGCACCAGGTAAAATGTCATGTGATGAAAATTATAGAAAATTATTATAATAGGAAAATAATAGAAAATGTTTTAGTTTGCTCAGCATTTTCTGATAATTTGTCATGTTATTTAAGCGACTTAACAACATCAATTGGAAAATTAATGACTAAGCATGAAAAATTAAGGATACAATAAACAAACAAAACCAGATAAGCTTTTCTAAAACAGTAAAAATTGTTATGATTAATTGTACGAAAATTACTATGCATTTCCGTTAAGATTATGTTCGATTCAAGATGGCGACGAACAGACCATAGCCTCAGGCGTTTTTTAAGACTTTACCTTATCAAGGTTAAACTAGTAATTTTCTGCCAATGCCCCCAAACTTAAATTCACTCCGCAGTAATTTCCAAACTGCGGCAGCAGCTTAAGTCTCTCGCAAATTGCCTTAAGATACCTAAGTTCGGCAAACAAGGATGCGCTGTTTTTAATCGATTGATCCTTAATTTCTTACGTCGTTGCCCTCTTTGGTCAGCAAAAACAATTTGATCATGATGGCGTTGAACCATTACAACGATTACTTAGCTTCTAATGGGCAACCAAAATTCCACTCAGGCAATTTTCAGGCTTCTTGCCTCACATTAGGCTGCCAGTCTTCGCTGCTTTAAGCACTGCTCGAAATCTGGTGGTAAGGGCAAGGTGGCCATCATTGTCTGTGACCAATCCCAACATGGTCATTGGTGAAACATGTTAGTTCATTAGGAAAATTACAACCAGCTTCTTAGGTTATGCTATTATAACATAACAAGCTTCGTCGTTGCATTGGCAATACTGAGCAATGGCATTAAAACCATATTTTTGCATAAAAACAAAAGCACCTCAAAGGTGCTGAGGTAATCAGATTACCACAAAGGATCTGTAAAGTTAGGCTATTTTAACACAACACACTTCGTTGTTTTGTTGGCAATACTGAGCAAAGACATGCTAAAAGCACGTTTTTGCACAAAAACAAAAGTGCCTCAAAGGAGCTGAGGTTATCAAGTTACCACTTGTAGTAAGGGCAAGGTGGCCATCATTGTCTAAGACCTATCCCAAGATGGCGACTTGTAAAACATGTTCGTAAATTAAGGAAATTGTCACCAGATTGTTAAGTTATACTAATTTTAACATAACACACATCGTTGTTGTATTGGCAATACTGAGCACAAACAAGCTAAAAGCATGTTTTTGCATAAAAACAAAATACCTCAAAAGTGCTGAGGTTACCGTGTTACCACTGGGGGTAAGGGCAAGGTGGTCATCACTGCCTGTGACCAATCCCAAGCTAGTGATTAGGGAACTTGCCACCAGCTTGCTTACTTATGCCATATAATATAACAGTTCGTTGTTGTATTTGCAAAATTGTGAAAAGAAATTAAAAGCATGATTTTGCATAAGAACAATAGTACCTCAAAGGTACTGAGGTTACTACAGGTGGTTAGGGTCACTGGTCATTGGTGAAACATGTTCATTAATTAGGAAAATTGCCACCAGTTTGCTAACTTTTGCAATTTTAATATAACACTTCGTTGTTGTATTGGCAATATTGAGCAATGACATTTAAATCATGGTTTTGCATAAGAACAAAAGTATCTCAAAGGTGCTGAGGTTACCAGGTTGCCGCTTTTGGAAAGGGCAATGTGGTGGTCCTTGTCTGTGACCTACCCCAAGATGAGGATTGGTAAAACATGTTAGTTTCTTATGGAAATTACAACCAGTTTGCTAACTCATGCCATTTTAACATAACACACTTCGTTGTTGTATTGGAAATGCTGAGCAAAGACATGTTAAATTTAAATGTACGTTTTCGCATATGTACAAAAGCACCTTAAAGGTACTGAGGTTATCAGATTACCAATGGTAGTAAGTTCAAGGTGGCCATCATTGTCTCTGACAAAAACCCAAGATAGTGTTCGTAAATTAGGGAAATTGCCACCAGCTAGTTAACTGTAATTATGCCATTTAACACACTTCGTTGCTCTATTTGCAAAACTGAGAACAGACATGTTAAAATCATGTTTTTTCATAAGGACAAAAGCATTTCAAAGGAAAACTAAGCAGATTAATAAGAAATGGTCTCACAGACAAATGATGAATTTTAAATGTGAGACCTCAAACAAACTGTCTTGAATTTTCCAGGAGAACATTACCAAGTTAAGTTGGTGAAATGATGAATGGCGAAACGATTATAGAATTTATGATAGTGTATTCCCATAATGCATCGCGGACAAACTTTTGAAAAATGGTCACCAGGGAGCGCACGCATCACGCGCCAAAGTCCACCCAGGGATGCATAAAAGAGGCACTTCCGGAATATATGCACTTTGGCTCATCTTCGAGCACATCGAAAACATAAATTTCTGTTCGTCCTTAATGGGTTCAGACATGATGGAGTTGTTAAAGGAACATTTCGGCAACCTCCAAAGGTCGTTCAATAAATCATCAAATGGATGTATTTTTATGCACCATTTTAATGATGCCGGAGAAACTGTTGTCAAGTGACAAACCTGCAGTTAGCAAAAATTCAGCACCTTTTGCAGGGGAAAGGTGTACTTTCGCACGTAGGATGCTTAAAAGCAAAAGCGCAAGACCCAGGGCTGCGATGCTTAAAGTGGTACTTAGTCTCACACCTATATTCGCTGTCTATAAAAATCCCCACTTGGGAGAAATTGAGAAAAACATGAACTTTTTCATGCCCCTAATAAATGTCGATGTTGGCAGCAAAACTTTCAGCGTGTAATGATAATTGAATGTGACTTTTACAATCAGTTGCATCCAGGATGCAATTTGCGACGACGACGGACACGAACAGGAATTTTCAGGGGATTAAAAATGGATAACATTTTCAAAAATAAAAGTTAAACGATGGAGAACGAAAAACATCGCAGCATGCAATAACCGAACTGAATGTTATTGTTGATTAAGGCATTAACAAACTTAACATACTATATAAATTCTTTTTTTAACTAATAGAGGTGCTTATTCTTGAATATTTCAACACGTTTTTATAATTTTTCAAACATCCACTAAATATTTATCATTTTGTTGTTTATAATTTAATTTATATACACATGTAATTTTATTTATATTTACAATATGTTTTATATTAAGCAGTTTTTTTAACTTGTGTTCATTAAACATTTTTCAATTTACCGTTACAATTTTAATTCATATTTGTTGATTCAGTCATTAGAGTAAACAACATATTTCAGAAATCCTTCTTTTCACAATATAAAATTGCTTTTTCCTGTGAATTTCAACACGTGTTTACATTTTTCGAAACATCAAAGCTGATTTTTATCTTTTCCTTATTAAACAGTTTAAAATTTATTGTTTATATTTTGTTTTATGACGTAAAACATAATATAATTTAATAAAATACGAATATGATTAGGAAAATTTGCTTTGTTATTCAACAAATAAAATAACTTGATACAAAAGAAACGCTCAAGAATATCCCTGACAACCCATTTCACTCAAGACGTCATAGGACCAAAGAAACCATTTGAATTTTGCAAAGAACAGGCCGACAGAATATTAAAAAGCAAAAACGAATCATTGAATATAAGTTTTGTTTGAAATAAATGTTTACTTACAGTGAACTTGTAAGACAATCCTTTTGCTTACTGATGGTGGTACTCCATTGGATGCAATACACAGGTAGGCTGCCATGTGAAGACGACTAACTCGTGTTATGTTGAGGGTTTCACCATCCACGGTTTCAACTAGAATTAAAAAATAAAAACTTTAATAGCATTTCAAAAATGCGAGAAAATAAAAAGCACTTATATGACTTCAAATAAGATTTAAGGTTTTGTATTTCGAATTTAACACAATATTTCCAATGTTTTATCTAAGTGGCATTTCAAACAAAGCTATGATACTCCTAAAAGCACTTTCAAGATGGTACAATTAAAAAAAAAAGAAGTTCTGTAGCCTCGAGTTGTTCCACTGAAACAATTTTAAAGATAAACTCCAAACAATCTTGATTTTCGTCCGCACAGATTAACTCAGCATAGAATAAGCGATTTATTTGCCAATATTTTTTGTTAGTCTTTCCTTGATTAAGATCAAGATGATTTTGCCAAAACAAGGTTCACTTCTGCTTCCCAAGAAGCAGTTATTATTGCATCAAATACGAAGAAAACTAAATATAACAAGAACTGTTCCAACATAAGTTAACGACGCACTTCAGAAATTTCCTGGAATTATGTTTTCTCCGATAAGGACGTAGATAATTTAGTTGCACAGTCAAATCCAAGTTTTTGGTATTTACATGTTTACGTGGATATACGAGTTTCCAAGTATTGGAAGCCGAAAAATATTTTCGAAATTATATCAAAAGTTGAATCCTTTTAACGTCTAGGTTCGGATGATAAGAATGTTGAAATAAAATTGACAATTTTTAGCACCAAAAATAAATAGGAATATAAACATTTAGAAGAAGTTTCAAAAAATGTTAGCGTCAGATAAAACAATCAGAACACAAGTATCACAAATAAATAACAGCAAAAAATGTTGCGAAACTGGAAAAATAAACAGCAATGCTAACTGAAGTTGACCAGATTAGTAACATTTTTGGGATATTTTTGACCAAATTTGTGCGATATATTAATCATACATGTACAAATCTGACAAACTTAGGTTATCATTATTGTTTATTTTATTTCGTCAGTTTTTCCAACATTTTTTTTTGGGGGAGGGGAGATTTTTATTTCTTTGTTATTGTCTGACACAAATGTTATTGTAAACAAATTACTTAATTGATCAGATAAGTAACATTTTTGGGAATTTTATTGACCAGATTTGTGATATTTATTAATCAAGTGTACATGTACAGATCTGGTCAACTTAAGTTATCATTTCTGTTTATTTTATTTTGTCAGTTTTGCAACACTTTTTTTGGTCGTTAATAAAGTTAACGTTTTATAGATAAAAATGTTTAATAAAATGAATTAAACCTGCAACTGGCACAATCAATTCATGTTTGCTCCAAGATTTGCCAACCATGTTTCTTGAGATCATTTAGATGATCACGTACTGTAAATCCAAGGATGAACCGAGTTGAATATACCAGAGTTCATAAAAAATGTTAATAAAGATGCAAAACATCGTTTGACATACGATCCCAGCTAGGTTTAATTTTTACTTTAATTGGAGACTGTACGATTTTTTCGTCATGAAACAAATGAGTTACGAGGCATTCCAATACACAAATCCAATTACATGCTCGAGAATTCTGTCGGAAAAAAATAACAGAAAACAAAAAAACAGAGCTGTTCAACATGCCCAGGAAAAGCTGAGGCTTTAAGGTAGCTTGAATTAAGAAAGCTAAGTAGATCACGTTGATTTATACCCGCCCTAAAGCATCTTTCAGGGCTTCCTTAAAGAAGATATTCTCTCTAAAACATCTTTTGTCTCTGCCTACAGGGCCCAGACAAACAGCTTAAGCATCGCTTTGAAAGATAGACTAGCTCACTGGCCTATTAGCAGATTCTTAGTGAGCTCTCAGCGGATCCCAGCAACAAATTTATAAGTGATGAGCATGGATTTGAGCTTGAGCTCAATGAGTGTGTTTGTAGGCCCACGTGTCGAGCCATCTAGAAAAACGCAGCTAAGCCTGTCAGCCACAAAAGAAATGCTAATGTGTCACTTTCACTGCTGAAGTGCCATTTATCAAGCTGAATCTCAAAATGGCAGATCAGCAAAGACACGAGTGAGGGGAAAAAAATGATGTAAAAACGAAAAAGGAAAAAAAAACCTAACAAGATCAGTAACCGAGTTTTTTGAAGCTACCATTGACTATTTCATGATCTCCGGTTTATACTAAAATATCGACAGAAATGACTTCGAGATATCTGACAGATCCCATATCCTTAATGGGCACCCAGATATTTCTTCAGAAAATGCAGAAAAAAAAACAGATCTGCAAAGCCAGACATAGCGCCTCACCTAATTCCTCGGAAAGATGAAATGCAACACTTAAGATATTACCCAAATCGAAAATTAATATCTAGTTCTGATTATGTGGTATACGTGTGCATATACACGCACTGTTACAACTGCACTAATGTGCTAAAAAGCACTGTATTTAATGAATGCCTCGACACGTGATAATTGAATTTTACATGGGGTTAGCGATTGTTTGCTTGCAAAAACACTTATGGAAAAAACAATCATTTCTGCTTCCACCAACATGCACATTTGCCAACTGTTCTTTGATAAATATATATTTTAAACTACTGTATAGCCAAAAAGCATAGGCACGAAGGGACTCCACGCGTGAATCAGAAAAATAAATATGAAAAACAGCGATGAAATATTTCCTCAATTTAACATTTCATCCACAAACACTTCAAACTAAAAAAAACAATCTCTAGCATTCAACGGAGGTAAATACCAATTATAGGTTTAATATTAATTATACGGTATTCCAAGAGCACAAGTATGAAATACGATAATACATGTATTAAAACACCAACATTTCACTTTAGTATTAGGTATTTCAAAGATAATAAATACTGTATAAACCACAGATCATTATTACCACTGTTGAACGCTACTGATATTTACGTTGTGTTATTTTTATTTATTTCCAGGCAATGTTAACATTTAAAAAACATTTTTTGTAAATATTTTTAAAAATTTGTACTTATTATTATTGTAAAAATCTAGTTTTTGTTTTAATTTGAAGTGTTTGTGCAAACAATGTTAAATTGAGGAAATATTTCATCGCTGTTTTCCATATTTATTTTTCAAGATCTTATTCAATGATTTCAAAAATGTTAAAGATAAACCACAGAACACAATTACCTCTATATAATGCTGCTGATATCTACATTGTTTTATTTTAAATTATTTCCATGCAACGTTATTGGTTAAAAATATTTTTAAAAATTTGCATTAACTATTCTAAAAATCTAGTTTACAAATTTCACAGTAACACTACCTCCGTTGAATGGTTGTGATTGTTTGTTTTAAATTGAAGTGTTTGTGCAAGCAATGTTAAACTGAGGAAATATTTCATCGCTGTTTTCCAAACTTAGTTTTCAGATTTCGCATCTTACGGTTACAACACACTGGTCAAAATGGGAGTTAAAATGAACTTGTCCTCACGTACAGTGATTGTTTTAATTTGAATTGTTTGTGCAAGCAATGTTAAATTGAGGAAATATCAACGCTGTTTTCCATATATCCATGTTACAAAATACTGGGCATAATGGGTGTTAAAATGACAGTATATGTACTTGAAGGCTACCATAGAAAAAAATTTTCGTTTCTGCCTACCAAAAACCAGCATGAAGACGTCAAATTAAGGCCGAGTTTTATAACCAAGTAAAAAATAAATTCAAGGGTGGGAGCTACATGTACATGTAGTATAAACAGGTTCTATGGCAATTCATAAGCACGAATAGGAGCGAGGCAATCTCATAAAAGAGTGAAGCATTTTATGGGCAGTTTTGCGATTAGGGGAACTATTGCAATATCAATTTTTAAGCGCCGTAATAAAGTAAAATTAATTCGCAGCTTTATTAGTAAGCCAATAACATTATTAGGACGCTATACGGTTGCAGCTCTATTTCAATATACAGATCATATTCCCTGAGCATTCTATAAAATAACATTAAAATCATGCGAGCATTAATGGCATTGTTAAAACGACGTTAAAACGTTGTTAAAATCAGCAGGCTTTTTGCAGCAGCGTTTGGGAGGACCCAAGGGGTTGATTTTGATGGCATTTTGTAACATGACCCCACGCATACACAGTAAGAACGACGGTATATAGGGTGGAAATATATCGTACCTAAGAAACATCGTTTTGGGGAGCAGTATTTCATTAAATTTACAAGCACTCTCCATAATGCAGGCCGAGCAGAACCTCAACTAAACTGCTTTAGCAGGCTTAAGCAAAAACCTTTCAAAGATGGGCCCCTGGCCCCCTAGGTTTGAAAAATGTCGTTAAATAATCAAGCAAAACAAACAGTTTTTTTACAGAAGTAGTATTACCAACTTTCTAAGCTCATGTGGGAAAATGTTGTTATGTATCGAATGTTGATTGTATTTGGGTGAAAATAAAGGTGTTACCAAATTATGCAATTTTCTGAAAATTGATATGTAAATCTGGTGTGAATTTGTTGGAGCCAACAAACTTCCCAATGCTGCATTGGATACATGCATATCCTGGAAATTCTAGGTAACTGCTTGTGGGAAATTAATTGGTTTTTACAAACTGGAAACATTAAATGGGACTTACTAAGAGTTTGTAGGAAAATATACATAAAAATTTGCAGAAATAAAGTAATGTACTAGTACTTGTAATGGCACCATGTTAAAAATCGCCAAATAAGCTAGCAATAGTGTAGTCAGTGAATTAATGGTTTAGAACAATTGAAATATTTCAATATTATTCGTTTTTATGCAGAGTTTTGAAATGTCTTATGCTAATTATGGTTATAGATTTAAATTAATTCTAAACTGATAGAATAAGTGGGGATTTTGTAAATAATGAATTTTTTTTCAAACTAGTAGTATTACCAAAGTTTTAAGCTGTTGTGTTATGTAACGCATTTTGATTGTATTTGGGTGAAATAAAGGTATTACCGAATGATGCAATTTTCTGAAAATTGCTAGGTAAATCTGGTATGAATTTAAATTACAACAAATTTATCATTGGCATTAAATGGATCGTACTGGGGACATTTGCATTTAAGACTATAAACACAGAATTTGTAGGCAGCAACAAACTACACAATACTGTATTGGATATATCCTGGAAATTGTACTTGCAGGTACCTGTTTGTGAGAAATTAATTGGTTTTTACAAACTGGAAACTTGCCTTCATGCTGTTTTCATCAAATAGGACTTACTGAGAGTATGTAGGAAAATAAACATGGACATTTGCTGAAATAAAGTAATATACTAGTACGTGTAATGATACCATGTTACAGTATAAACTAGCCATAGTAAAGCCAGTGAATTTATGATATGGAGACAACTGAAATATTTCAAAATTATTCGATATTATGCAGAGTCTTGAAATGTCTTATGCTAATTATGGTTATAGATTTAAATTAGTACTAAACTGACAGAATAATGTGGAATTTTTCCAAAAAGCATGAAAGACATATCCCAGTCAATAACAAAAGGTGAAGTGGACTGATTCTGAATTCAAAACGTGCATACATGCACGTAAATTGGAAGCAGAAGCAATTTTTGACTCAAGGGACATTGCAAGCCATTCATAAAATGAGAAAATAAATTGTAACATGAAAAGAAATCTATTTGGGCGCCCACGTTAGGGGGCTAACGGTTTCTGCACTCAACTTCTGTTGGCAACTTTATTAGACTCAAGAATAAATTCAGCAGAAATTTACTTCCCATATGGCGGATTATTAAGCTTTAAATGGAATATAAATGGAGGCCAATACGCCTTAATAGCTCCTAAATAGGTTTGATGGCTGGTGGATTGGAAATATTCATATAATGTGTATGAAAATTCAATTTATGCTCGTAAATATGCTTTAGCACAGAGTAGTTTTACAACCGACTATAAAATTATTCGATTTTCTTATTAGTAACCCATACATAGGCAGAATTTATACATTAATGCACTTTGAAAATGCAAACACTTCTGCCTGCTTTGCACTTCAATGCCCATTTCAATTCGGGGTAAATGGTGAAAATGGAAAAAAAATCATTCGAGTGTATAGGTAGGGTCAAAATTACCTTGTAGTGTGACAATTCAAAAGAAATTTCAAATCACATATTTGGGTATAAAGGTTAATGCAATACTAAGATGCAGTTACACATTTAAGTATGACAAAAAATGTTTGACGTCCTAAACATATATTAGAAACAATAAACTAAATGGATTGCTGGTAAATCATGATACTGTAGCTGATTTGAGTTTTTAAATGTAGTAAAATATAATCGTTGTCTGTAATGTTGATGGAGCAATTCTATTTGACTGTTAAGTCAATGCAGGGAACATTCTGGTTAAAAATATAACATTGGTTTTCTAGCTTGGGGGAAAAATATGAAAATATGCCTCGTGTTTCTGAAATCCATAAACTTTATCATTAATTTTGATTCATATTTCAAGGGGGAAGATATCAAATATTATGATTGTATGATAGCGTAATATTTGAACGTCCCCACGCCCGCATTTACATAAACCATGCATAAAGGCATCCAATATGGTAGCAGTTTTAGGTCACAAATTTACGAATACAAAGCCTCGTGGTGAAATTCATTCTAATCCACCGAAATTCCACAAAATTCATCCATCAAAATATTTAAAAAGTTTCATATCGCATTGTTGAACAGTCTCCATATACCATGTTAGGTGTTCATTGAATCTAAATGGCTGAATTGATTAGTAAATGCGCATGTAGTCTTTGACCTCAAAGAACAGGGCATATACCGTAGGGCTAATTACTTGCTATTGATGGATATCTCCGTAAATTCTCTGAATTTCGGCGAAATACGCCAAAGGTGCCATTGTTTCATCCAAACATTGTAAACAAAGCACGCCCTTATCCTAAACTTACATGTATGTTTTAATCCAAACGAAGAATCAGTAGGCCTAATGAACCCTCACTGGTCAACCGTCACCATTACTGTCCCGTCCGAAATGGACACTGACGTCACTGCCAGAACCGCCCCCCCCAAACCCAGTTACAATGGCATGACCCAATGACGTCATAACGAGCGCGTAAAATTAAATATTAATTCAAATGCATTTATAATCATCATACAGTAAATCAAGATGGCTGGTTTAATATACAGATAATTCTGACAGTAAAACAGTCCAGTTGAAATCGAATATGATCAAATATACCAGAATCTCATTAGTTTTGACCAAAATACCGTCAGTTTTTCAGTTCATACAATCACTAATAAAGTTTTCACTCAGTTTATTGCTTATGAATCTGTTATAATTGAATTTGATAAATGGTCAGATCTCATCAGTAGTTTTTTTCAGTTTGCAGACACTTAAATAATTTTCTATCCAAGGTTTCCACAGCTGTTGTAACAAAATCCTCTTATTTTTCCAGATTAAAAGTTTAATTTTCCCCGACCCATACCTTCCCCATCGACCATTGTGAAGTAAAAAACCTGCTCTTGAATATATTGCTTTAATCAACATGGCCGTTAATTAGGAAGATATAATTTTTGAATTTATATAATAAAGGAAGTCACACGACATTAAGGTATCTAGTAATTAAGTTTTTAATTTGGATTTTTGTTATGAATACGTAGAAGCTCGGAATTTATATTTTTGTAAAAATTTCGACATTTCGTAATGAAAACATAATATTAGAAGGAACCAATCCGCCAAATTGGGGTTTTCTTTCATTATGCCAAGGACGAATTCACCTAAAAATCATAGTAAGTGCCATACTCGATATCTAAAATACTTTCTGGATTGCAACTATAATTAAAAGTTAGGAAATTCCCTGACGTTTTGAAACATTTTCAAAATTTCCACAACTTTTTGAAACATTTCAAAAATCCAAAAGGCTTTCTGAAACATTTTCAAAATTCCCATGACTTTTTGAAACATTTTCAAAATTCCCACGCCTATTGATACATTTTCAAAATTCCCACGACTTTTTGAAACATTTTCAAAATTCCCACGACTTTTTGAAACATTTCAAAAATTCAAAAGACTTTCTGAAACATTTTCAAAATTCCCATGACGTTTTGAAACATTTTCAAAATTACCACGACTTTTTGAAACATTTTCAAAATTCCCTTGACTTTTTGAAACATTTTAAAAATTCCCCTGACTTTCATAGATATTCCAAGATTTCCAGATTTAGTGGGAACCCAGATACACACTGTACTGACAATTTTCCACAAACAACGTAGCAGAAATTCAACTTTCCTATAAGAGGATTTCAGGAGAGAAAAATGGACGTGACCACCAGAGTGGACTGTAATTGCTCAAGCCCACTTCGTTTCGATTTTGAACGAAATAAAAAAAACCATTTTGTAATGTAAGGATATCTAGCTATTAAAAGAGCGCCACCATGGTATTATGTCACTGTCAACATGCCCGCTCCGTTTCTTGTATATTTCATTTTGGATAGGGAAATAAAACGGGATATGTATCATTTAGTGAATGAACTCCTGCAATGTTAACTGGGGTGTACGCTGTCACACAATTTTGAATAAATTGCCGCTGGGAAATACGACGGGTTTCATCTCACGCACAATGAATATGGTTTTGCGCATGCGCAAAAGGCCACCCAGAAGGAATTATTTGCATCCCAAACTCGATATTAAGTCCCATTTTACACTGACTAGCTTTTAACCTGGAATCTTATTTCATGAGCTCTTCATACCGTAGAACCAAAAAGAAATATAATAGCAAATTAACTCAGCAGAAAAGATATGCCATGGGTTCTGAGATGATTTTTGATGTAATTAAAATTCAGCATTATTGAATTCATATAAAATACAGAAAGAGTAATTACATTCTCGTGCATACGCCAAAACAGATAATTTTTTAAAGATAATTAATTTTGGAAGAAAAATCCTAAGAAAATGATATCAACTGAATATAATCTGCAATCACAGATTTGCAAAGCTGCTATTTTTATAATTTACACGTATAAATGACACCAAGAACCGCAGTTCAAAGGCCCTTGGCATATACTGCCTTTTTGCATACTTATGAATAATACAATATTATCTGAAAACGCATTTCCATGAGAGAAATTGTCATTCAAGCAGTGGTTATGATTTTATAAAGATTAAAGGTGAAAAACGTTTTTGAAATTTTTGAACATTTTTCCTTTCAGTGCATGTATCTGTGCATTGCAAATATCTGTATTGGTCAGCAAACCTACAATTTGCAAAGCTGCTACTTTATAATTTATAAATGACACCAAAAACAGTAGTTCAAAATACTTAGCAAATACTGCCTATAAAGAATACAATATTATCGGAAAATGTATTTCATGAGGGAAAATGTCCTTCAAACCCTGGTTATGATTTTATAAAGATTAAATGTGAAATCATGCACAGATCATACATGCACTGAAAGGAAAAATTTTCGAATTTTTAAAAAAGTATTTCACATTTAACCATCTGTACTGGTCAGCAAATGGGAAAATGGCAAAATTATAGGTGTTCGTTTGTTCATCTTTTTTGACATCTTACTACTAATCTTGGCATCACAGCATCTCACATATTTTTCGCTAAAAGATTGATTTACAAAAAGCTTGCCACGACAATCAAGAATCTTTATCGAAAGATATATCTTGAGACGTTCAAATCGTTTCATACATTTCCTCTTATTGTAGCGCTTCGTCTAAGTGCTATTTGTTAAATTATTCCTCCGAAAACTCAGATTAATCGCCGGAAATCTCGCCCAGGTTGAATGAAGAAGGAAATCGATGAAAGCAATCAGGAAAAGTTTAAAAGTTTTCATCCTTCGATACTCAAGTTGTTGAAAATCATTGGGCTGACACATGCATTATGGCAACAAATTGCGACGTTTGCATGAATGTCACGTTGAACTGCATAACCCACAGGGGGCATCCATTGTGCCCTTTGCCTCCATCCATCTATCAATCGAATCCATTAGCTTTTCAGCAATTTTTAAACTTCTACTCCATTGCCCTCAGCACGTCATCGGTCATTGTTGGGCGAGTTTTTTTTCGGGGAAAATTACTGACATTTGCAATTCTTTCTCAAGCATTCTCTTCATTTAATTCAACTTACTGTAACAGATTTGGAAAAGCTAAAAAGTAAAATAACGCCAAGATTCGTCACCACACTTAAAAAAATGAAATATACAAAGACATGGTTCAAACCAAAATTTGCATCTCAATTTCCCTGACTTTCCCTTACCAAATACGATTAATTTCATTAACTTATCAAATAAAAAATGTCACATGCAATTAATATTAATTATCTTGTAACACTACAATTGGCTATTTTCTGGTTTTTTTCTGTCATGAAGACTAGCCAAATATTCAACTGAATTGGCCTGACTTTTACAGATTGTACAGACACTTTTTTGGAATATTTCCAGACAACTTCAAGAAACAATTTTTACAGATTTGATCCAAGCAAATATACCATATGGCGGAAATGTTTGAAAAATGACAAATACTAGATTTTTAGTGTATTAATATTAATAATTATGCGAACACTAGTGGTTGAAACCACTAGATCTCAAACACTACATTTTTGAGGACTTCTGCTTTGGACTATGAAAAAAAGCTTCATAATGACGGAAACACCGTGGGCGAAATTTTTTTTGTAACAAAAATAATGCATTTTAGGTGATTTTTTCATAAATAAAAATAATGATAATGAAAACATCGTAGGCTAAACTTTTAGAAAAAATACTTACAACTACAACTATTCCCATACTTTTCATGAGATACTCAAACCAATCAAAATAGTTGTGCCACAACAAATTTCCAGGCATATTATGAATTTCCCTGACTTAATGGTCAAAATGTCAAGATTTCCCTGAGTTTCCCTGACCACATTTAATTTCCCTGACTTTCCCATACGGCATGAACCCTGAAAGACCTGATTTAGTCACGATGCTGACCAAGTTGAAAGATAATTTTAACGGAATTACTAGTTTTCATGAATGATTTCCTAAATTATTTCGAAATTATTCCAAATGAAGTAATGTGTATAATTTTGAAATTGTGCATGTAATGTACATGTTGCATTTATATCTCTGATTAATTCCATTTTTAATTATATCGGCGTCCTTTTGTTCAATGAAATTAAAGTATTACGAGGGTTTAAATAACTTTATTTATAACACATGGAATTGTTGTGTTTGCCAGTACTTTTGTATTCAGCCCTCGAAACGATCATTTGGGTATCTGAGCGTAGAGTGCTGACCATTTAAGTTTATTGTCTCGAAGACAATGATCAATGAAAAAGTAGTAAAAATGGACGTTTGGTGATCAATTGTATTCCCACTATGAGTATAACGTCCACAATGCAACTCGTTCGTTGAATACGAAATTTCGTCTTACCGTCCAAATTCCCAAAGGGCATGACTTTGCCATCTTCCCTTCGCCAAATTATAAAGGGCTGGGGATGGCCATCGGCATGACAGGTCAGCAGTACGTTGTCGTTTTCCTTGACCACGACGTCATTACTGGTCTTAGAGTCAACTATGTTTGGTGGATCTGAAAAATAAATGAACATTACTATACGGAAAATTGTTTGGATGAACATTGAAATTTGCTAAAAATTATGATATATCCATGATGAACAAATGAAGAATTTAGCTTGCTGAAGCAGTAACAAATTTACAATAATAGGTGTTTGGTAACATATGAACATATAATGAATGAACAAGAAATGAACATGTATGGTCATGAGTAACGAAAGCTAACCTGAGCAATTTTATCACACAAACAAAATAATTTTCCCGAAAATCTTCTTAATCCCACAAGTAATGGTAATGCATTATTAGACATGCATTGCAAAAAACATTTTAAAATGCCTGCTGATTGAGGCAAATTTAGTTTCAAACTGTATTGAAAACTATATTTTAAAATACGTTTGCAATACATTATGGAATGCATATGTGTGTTTTAGAACGTCTTGTGCAATGCATAGTATACTGTATTCTGTTTGCATTGAAGAATGCATTTTACAATTTATATTCCATGCTTTGTAAAAATGTCAAAAGCCTTGCTATATTTCATAATTTCAAGGTTTAAAAAACTCCTAATTCTGAATTTAAAAACCTATAAAATATTCAAAAAAATTAATTAGAACTGGCAATGAAACAAGGTTTAAAATTCAAAAATACATCAATTTCATTCAATTCAATGCAGAACAAATATTTGTTAGGAATGAACTTGCGAATACATTGTTTCAAAAATATTTCAAAATGAATTGTAAAATGCATTTTTGTTGACATTACCAAATGTATTTCGTGTTACGATAAAAGCGACCAATGCATTTGCAATATATTTTGCAATTCGTAAAGCATTTCACTATGCATCTGAAATGCATTTATTTTCCACGTGGGATTGATAACAAAACATCAACTGTCCAGCTGTTTTCATTATACTTTCGGCTTGAAACGTCATTTTGATCAAAATTCCTTTTCTTTCGAAAGCAATTTCGCCATAGGAAACCGAAAGGGAAGAAAACGTAATAAAATTTCATCGCGGAGATGCATTTCTTTAACTTAATTTCAAACTTTGGACATGTGCAGCAGTTTTATTGCATTGGCAAAGAGAGCAGCACTGAAATATGCCAATTGCATTGGAAGCACAGCTGGCTGCCTAAACTCAATAGTATTGAATCCTGAAAGAAGACTGGACTAGGGTCGCCCTCTCTTTAATTTAATCTGCGCTTAATATTGAAGATAGAGTGAAAATGCGCCACCCAAATAACACAGCTTTCCATCTTACCTAACGCTTTATATCGAGGAAATAAATAGCTTTGATATTTTCTCGCTATTTCCTCAGCTACACTATTATTTGCCTCAAAATTTCCAGAAACGTTTTACGAAAATCGATAGCGAAAATCCTGCCAATTTATGTGTAGCACAATGTAGTGCATTTATTTATCCACACAATACACTCACAATCAATGCCTTGTGCGAGTGCAGCGTTCGTATAGCAATAAACATTTCGTAAAAATGCAACTGACCATACAGCTGACATAGACATGTGCAACGCAAATCGTCATGTCAATAAACGACCTGATGCACTTACCATAGGTATTGACACAATGAACTTGAGATCAAGCATTACTACTAGCAAATGTCTACGCAGTATGTCAGGTGAATAAAAGTCTTGGAATTTGAAATTGAGGCCATACACACAAACAGTAAGTAAACAGAAAGTAAATGCTATATCATATCGACAGCAGTAGTATAACAAAAGTTCACTTAAGTTGTTCAAAAGAGACAATAAAACTTTAAATTTATAATTTTATTCAAAAAGTGGTCCAGAGATGACTTTTGTTAGACTACTAACAGCATCAATAATTTTCTGAGAATTATATTAAAAAGCTTTTGCATGTCGTTAAGAAATGTTTTATGAAAATTAAAATTTTTTATGAAATTCTGGTAAAAAGAAGCAGCCTCGTGCAATATAATCCGCATTTACTTAACAATATCAATATCATTATGTCAATATCTGGCTTAATATACAGTACGTACTGTAGCTGTGGATGACAAAAAACTATGAATTGGGATGTTTTACATATAGTATGCATAAGACATTTCCAAACAACGAAAACAATGAAATTAAGTGGTTTAAATGGATCGGATTGTAGCTTGTCTATTTGGGATTGTATCCTATCTTTTATCCGATAAAATTATTCCGTTTTTCAGGCAGCAACGAAGAACACGGAATTTAACAACGAAAGTTAAAAGCTAAAGTTTAGCAATTCCACTGACATTTGGATAGAAGACAATTTTCTTAATTCATTTTTTCTAAATCTTAACAAATGCATTATGTTACTTAGGTTGGAGAAAGTTAAGTGCATGGAAAAAGTTTAATTGCAAAAAGTTCAAATTAGTCCCCACCCCTCACCAGCATTGGACCTCGCTAGATATCTACTGAGTACTGACACTAATTAATTAGCCATTAGGCTTAAGCTAAATCATAATTAACTTTTTTCCCTTAGACTAAGGGAAAAAACCCATTAAGTAGCACGTGGTTGCAACACCCTTTAAACAGCATGCAACATTAATAACGAAATCACATTTGGGGCAAAACATGAGGTTTTATGCATATTTAGCCAGACATACTAAAGTACTATAGATTGTCTTGCATGATTTAAGTACAATAGTACATGAATCATCCCGGACTAAATTCCGTGTACAAATGTAATTAATAACTTTTGGGCAAATAAAAATTAAAAGATAGTTATTGTACTTTTCTTTGGAAAAAGTTATTTAGCAATTTTAGCAACTCATGACACTTCAACAATTGCTAACCATGTGCAAAAAACACTTAAAATAACATCACGCTGAACAAACCACTGTAGTTATTTCAGCGATAAGTCTTCCAATTAATCTGAGATTGCATTTTTTGTCGTCATAATTCATCCCCAAAAAGGAGATTAGGAACAAGATCACAACTAATTAAACTGCGTTTTTGTCGAAATAAATACAGGATGCAATAAACAATAGGCATTAAATGCAGATGTTAAAACAGCTGAAAAATTCCGAATCAAGCCAATATTTTCGTTCAGAGCATTTTCAGCTCTTCTTCTGGCAGATAAAACTAATCCACTAGACCAATTAATCGTTTGGCTAGACAAAACCAGGCAAATTGACTTTTTGAACCGTAATTTGCGTTTGAGATACGGTTGTGCTCACGTTAAGACGTTACCCCACAAGCACTTAAAGCAGAAAGAAGTCCCAAATTAAATTTCATCGCTGAAGTCGAATCCTACTCAACGCATATGAAGATCACAGGGAAATAAACTGCGATAGGACGAGATGATAAATAATTCAACGCAGCCAGCTTTCATTGAATATAAAAAAACAACACCGTTGTAAATCATGCGGTGATGGTACGGCCTACGTATAACTTTTCCTATAAATTTCTGATGCACAAATTTGAAAATTTCGTTTTTAGACGAGACCGTCTCCAGGGATGAAAACGTCGATAAAATGCGCAATAGAGCCAACAAAGAACAGAAAACAAAACTTGTTTCTGTTTTGAAACAGCGGTCTTTGTCTCGGAAACAAGGCATAAAAACGTTATTTAGTCACCTCTTATTATCTATGTATAGTGAGATGAGTCCAAGGCAAAAAAAACAGTGTGGTCTATCTTCGCCACTCAGCTTCTTTTCTTGACTTGCACTAACCTTGTTAACAACCTATTTGGGGAATTATGTTTATCTTGGCGATAGCAGTGCTGCCAGCGAATTGGACAACATTTGTCTCTGTCATCCATCTCAAAGGCCTCGCAAATTTTTTATTCGTAGGGTTTTTTTCAGCCTTTTCTATTATGTTATTTTTTTTGTTTGTTGAATTTCTCAAACCCATGACAGAAACTTTAAAGTTGAGCCACCGAAATTCATATCTGCATGGAAACAGTTGGCAGTTTTTTTTTCTAGAAGTTGCTGCACCGAGTCAACTTTTAAGTTTAAAAGGAAATCTCATCAAAAACTCGTTTTATCATGGATGCTGATGCGTGTCTGGGAGGCCCCAAGTTAACTCAAACCTCTTCGTATTGGGCACTTGGGCATTTCTTGGAAATGCGAGAACATTTCACGCGAATTCCAGCCTAATTTATCGGTATTGCCATTGTGAAAATGCAGCATGAAAATGGCATGCAAACTAAATAACAAATAAAATGCAATAATGAAAACTACTTTTAGTACTGCGTTGCTAAGTTTCCCACGTGTAATAGTAATGCATTTAGAAATGCATTATAAGACATACATTGGAAAATACAGTTTAAAATTTCTGAAGATGGAGACAAATTTAGTTTTAAACTGCATTGAAAAATATATCTTAAAATGCATTTCAGAATGCAATTTAAAATGTTTTAAGCAGATAGTAATGCCTTATGGAATATTGTGTATTGGAGAATGTTTTGTGTAATGCACACTGTAAAGTAGTTCGTGTGCATCGAAGATTATGTTGTGTATGCATATGTTAATGAATTCTGCGTTCATCGAAGAATGCGTTTTGTAATTAATATGTATTAAGCCTTGCTGTATTTCGTAATTTCAAGGTTAAAAAATCCCAATTCTGAATTTTAAAACCATCTAAAATATTCAATAAATAAATCAGTTTCAATCAATTCAATGCTGCACACAACTTTTGTTAGTATGTTGTTTCAAATGCATTATGAAACACACAAGTCAGTATATTTTATAATATTCTGCAAAATGCATTAGTGAAATGCATTTTGATTACGTTACTAGTGTATTTCGTGTTGCTGTAAAAACGACCAATGTTTTTAATATATGTTGCAATTCGTATTTGGGAACATTACCATCAGCACCACCATTTTTGGGTAATTAATAAAATTATAATATCAAAATGACCAGAAAAAGCGATGTTCTTGAATTTTTTGAATCATAAATAACAGATCGTGTATGCAACAAAATATTGGATAAAATTAAAAACTATCATACAAGTAGCATTTTTTGGACTTAAGATTTAGTGAAATTTATCTTGCCACTCGGTTGTACCACAGCAGAAAAAGAGTGTGGTGTAACATAGTATACGCGTGATTGTTTATAGTTGTTTGCTTACGCTGACGAAAATAACATTTTATACCCACATAAAAACATGACACTAACGGTTTTATGGCCTTTAACCCACCCCTGAGTATTAGAGGCAGAGAAAATGTCCGTTAAAATACTGCTACTGTAATCCGACAACACGAATCGCTCAATGATTGCATTTGCTTGATTGTGATATCGCATGACCCAAATGTAGTGACTGTCAGTTACATATATTTAATTGTTATCATCATTGTACACGGGATTATCAGGTGAAGACTAAGACTAATAACTAAAGCATAACAACTACATTAGTTAAATTAATAAAAATGGTTGAGAATGTCAGAAGTGAAAAGTGGCAAAATTTGCAGACTGGAAATGTTTTTCAAGAAGCTTGTCTAACTTATAAAATTAATAACGCTCTTAAACGAAATCTACAAGTATAATGCGATGATATGTTTACGATCATGCAAGTACTTGAGCTGATGAAGTCGTGCATGAAATCACATTTTGAAAGTTATATTTAAACGTGTGAGCATTTGTTTAGTTCGAATCTTGGTGTATCAGTCAATTCCACAGCAACCACAAAGCAGGATAGCTTTTGCGTTAGATGTTGTTAGTGTCATGGAAGATTGCCCAATCCAAGGAGATGCCCATTATGAGTATCTGCCCAACAATGAGGGTTTCATGGTAGAGGAATTCCATTCAAATTTAGCAGATTATACAGTACATGCTCGCTAAGTTTCCAGAAGAGAAAGGAAATCTATTATGGCTCAGCGATGGAATTTGTTCGCATAAAACAAGACATAAATCACACAAAATCACATTCAAAGCAAGCAAACAAAAAACCGGCATAGACGTGTTAAAAAAGCATTTGAGGAAACACTTACAGACAATTTCCAAATAACCAACTTGGCTCTTCATAGGAACAGTATTAATTTGGCACATGTAAAGTCCCCTATCCGTTTCTCGAACATCTCGTATGTGAAGATACCAGTACCTAAAATACGAAAAATACATTAAAAATAAGACCACGAACAAAGTTTCAACATGTATCAACCACTTGAATAAAACTGATAGTTAACGATATACCGTGTGTATAGCAATTAGATAAAAACTGGTTTTACTCAAATTTAAAGATTTATTTCAAGAATGAATAATTGATCACGAATGAATGGATAATTTATTAAACACGAAAGTATATTGACATTAAACACACGACAAATTTAAAACTCTTGGAAGTTGAATACTGAACAGGCCTTCCCTTGTATCGACAGATAAAAACGAATAAAGTCGCAAGTATCTGACATCAGAAATTCTCTAGGATTTGGTTGTTGTGGTCAAACTCAAACGATCAACCTTTGTGGCTAATTAGAAACCCTCTCAGGGCATGATTACAATTAATAATTTATTCGTCAGTGTCCAGGTAAACCTCACCGAGAACGCAAATGTTTCCCCCAAGCGCATCGTATATTAAAGTAAACTAATGTGCTTGTGCAAAAA
This sequence comes from Kryphioiulus occultus, assembly GCA_034687865.1. Classification (NCBI taxonomy): domain Eukaryota; kingdom Metazoa; phylum Arthropoda; class Diplopoda; order Julida; family Julidae; genus Kryphioiulus; species Kryphioiulus occultus. The sequence continues at coordinate 44,155 of JAQGAF010000121.1, forward strand.
TAACTAAGAAAAACAACTCAAGGCTGTCCAGCTTATAAGATTTGTTGAATTCAAATCAGAAACGAAAATAAGTTACATTTGTTCTAGTTTGTCATTGAAAATGTACATATAAGCGAAAACTACTCAAAGAAAGAAATAATATTGTAAATGCTTTTAACAAAATAATCTTAAATGTCTTTTCCCTCGAAACGATACTTTTTTGACCATGAAAAACTTAACTAGAATTTAAAGATGCTTAGATGAATCGTTTAACATTGTTGACAATATGTTATAATAACTAAAGTAACGCTAGTAATCAATTCGCCCTTAATACAATTTTTTAAACGCTTGCACTACCATCTGCAAAAAAGCTCTTGCTTAAAACAATCATGTTTCTGAATTGAGATAATGATGATCAACCCTTTCGCTTTAAGGGCATTGCATCACAAAAATTGATTCAAATACGACTTCACACCTCATCAATTGTTAAGCTTCGTTTATTCTAATAATGAGGGTGTTGATGCATGTAACTGAATCACGTTTATCCCCGAAGTAATAATTAAAGCGGATGGTCAGCTAAGAAGCTGGCTCTAATTAAAATGTGCTGCTTTAAAAAAACACTGGATTTTGATGAAACTATGCTTTGTATTAAATACAACGAAATTCACATTGAAAAATTATGAGAAAAGAGCAAAACCTAACATATTGAGCATATGGTGAACTGTATTATTTTATACTGAAATGATAAATTATTACTTCTCATCACTCCGTGAAATGGTTATCCGGTAATTCCTTGTTATTACATGATGATGAATGGAGAGTATTGTTTGCGTGTCTACCTTCACCCACGCCACCTGTCAAAACATGAAATCAAATGGTTAATGTTCCAATTATCACAACTAATCATCCTTTGAAAAATGGCCTGAATTTACAGAAATCACAGGGCATCATTTATTACTCAAATTGAGAAAATAAAACAAGCCTAATACGAAAAATTTCATTAAAGTTTGAATTTTGGGTTGTTTTCTAGCCATTTCCTTAGACTGACATCAAGAAAGTGAGTGTTAAATTTAAAAAAAATGAAATGTTATTAACTTTATTGAAAGCAAATCCTATTTGTCACGAAAATCTCCAGTATTTGCAAGATGAAAGCTGGCAACCAGTTGGAGCTTCGGAAATTATTTTTGAAGGGATACAAAATATACTGTCATCTCAACAATGAAATATTTTCAAAAGAAAAATAATTACTTTATTTGATCCAAGATGACTAACAGCACAAGAGAGAGTTGCTTGTCTGCCAATTGCTGCTGTGACATTTTTGATAGGCTCCACAAATTCTGGTTCCAAGGTGAGACCTGTAAAACAGTAAAGAAAGATTTACAAAAAGTGTAGAGAAATATGCAGATAATGTTAAATTGTTAATAACATAAATAATCTTTTTTAATATTCCCATTAAACTCAATACACATTATAAGTCACCCAATGCATAGATACCATTGTTATTGAGCTGCCAAAATTTCAACGACAAAATTACTCAATTTGTCATCATTTCACAACAGTATACACAAGATAAAATCTAAAAGCCATATTTCATTTTCTATCCATGAAAAATGCAGATAAACCTGAACATTTTCAGCTTAAATTTCAAAAGGTTTTCAGAAATCGTTCGCTGTCTAGCATAGCAAATACAGTAGAACCTCTGTAAGTTGACCACTTAAGGGACTGTCGCAAACTGGTCAACATATGTAACGAGGCTTGAACTGACACATAATTTTAATTCCGTGAACTACATGTACTGCGCGCACTTACATTTTACAGTAATCATTCATCATTCATGAATAATCTTATTAAAAATGATAATACAGTTGGCCAAAATACAGAGAGTAAATTACTATTGTGGGTGAAGAGGTCATCATACAACATACAGAAGTGCAGGACCCATATGGAGAGAAAATGCATTTCAACTGCATTGTGAAATGCATTACGAATTGCAAGATATATTGCAAATGCATTGGATGGCAAATGCAAATACATTTTGGTAATGTAAGCAAAAATGCATTTTGCAATGCATTATAAGATATACTGACTTATGTATTTCGCGATGTATTTGAAACCAAATACTTACAAAAGTTGTGTGTGCTGCATTGAATTGAATGAAATTGGTGTAGTTTTGAATTTTAAACAATTTCATTACCAGTTCTAATTAATTTATTGAATATTTTAGATATTTTTTTAAAATTCAGAATTGTGTGTTTTTAAACCTTGAAATTATGAAATATAACGAGGCTTTTGACATTTTACTATGCATGGAATGTAAATTGTAAAATGCATTCTTCAATGCAAACAAAATACATTACACACTAGGCATCACACAACATTCTTCATTGCACAAGCAGTAAGCTTACAATGCATTTTCCAACACACATAATACATCGCAATATGCATACTGCAAACTGCTTAAATGCACATTATAAAATGCATTCGGAAATTCGTTTTCAAATATATTTGTCAAAACAGTTTCAAATTAAATTTTTCTCAATCTACAGACATATTCTGTTCTGAATGCATTACCATTACATGTGGTGAGTTCAAAATATAGATTTCAGTTAAAATGTGGTCAACATAGGGATGTGGTCAACTTTGGAGGTTCTATTGTATGCAGTATATATCGATAATGAAACGAATCAAACGTTTTGATCAATACGTTTATCTTCATGGCATCAAAATTCAAATGGCCATATTACCATATCACATTGAATATCGAACTCATTTAAGTAGAATAGATATCTTAATCAGGAGCACAGCCTGATGGTTTCAACTTATTCACGAATTTTAAAATCGCGGTGGAAGGACACGGTTAATGTTCCAGCATTAATAATTGTAATTATGTAGATGAAATAACAATGGCTTTAATCTAGCAGTCTATCGAGATAACAAAGGCAAGCAATATTAGCTGAGGAACCACATAAAAGGAGCTGAGCAAATAATTCCGCACACTATGTCGGACGTGATGCTTTTGCTAATTCACATTTACCACCGCTATTTAGGGTCATCCTGAAATAGCTCCAATGATATTTGATTAGCGTGGAAAAAGGACTTCAGTTTAGGGAAGAAATTTGCATAGATAGGCTTACCAGGAGTAGCTGGAAGCAAATTGCAAAACCCCTCAGCAGCAAGATAATAGTGATTAAATAAGTATATGGCCTCATGAAAACGCAACTGGCCATCCCTAATGTCCGAAAACCACATTGACCCGCTTTATCATCATTTCCTGAACGGAAAATACGTTGTTTCGACTCTTTTCATCGCATCATCGACATTTATCTTGTCCGACCTTTTATAACCATAGTCACTGGAAACCGTATATGAAATTTGTGGTTGGGATGACCAATAAATCATACTTCAGCTGACCCCAGCTCATGTAATTCAAAATCAATAAACAAAAAAATGGGATCCGAACACAAATTGAATGTTTATTTATTGGGAAATTACGTGGATGAATGTAATCATTTCAAAAATGTATCAGGATCTTAGACAATATACATTATAGGCCTACATGCTGTATATGGTATGTTATAAAGATAAGGGAAAAAACTGAGAAATACACAACTGTTACAGCATTTGCATAAGTTCCATATTTCCTAATTAAAAAAGTCAAAATTTATCAACCATGAAGTTAACGCTAAATGCTTTATACAAGTATCTACCGTTTACTTAAAAATACTATCGTTTTGTGGTAATGTTGTCAAAAACGCTCAAACATCTAACAAACATTAGAATTAAACAACCATTTTCAACTTAATGAACAAAAAATGTGATCTGAAAACAAATTTAATGTTTATTATTGGGTATTACGTGGATGAATGTAATCATTTCAAAACTATATCAGGGTCCTAGACAATATTCCACATAGTCTTATATGGAATGTTATAAAGATAAGACGTAAAAACTGAGAATACTATTTTTGGTATATTTCTAATGTATTCTATAAGATTTCCATAAGTTCCATATCTTAATTTAAAAAGGTCAGGATTTATCACCCATGCAGTTAACGTTAAATATTTTATACACGTGTTTATAGTTTATTTTAAAATATAATCGTTTTGTGGTAATTTTGTCATGTTATAACATATATTGGGAAATAAATGTTATAACATATATATATTTCTAATGATTTAATAAATATTATATTTAATTAAACAACCATTTTCAACTTAATGAAAAGTATACGTAATTCATCAAAATTTAACAACGAAAATTACATGCACAATACCGGTAGATGCTTGTTTTAAAACAAATTGATCATAGTAGTTGCCAAATAACAGTTAATGATATTTTCAATGGAAATGGTTAATAAATAATGAATTTACTGGGTATGGAAGCTAAGAAATTTGTTAATGATTAACAAACTTATTTATCAGCAATGAGTTGCATCGAAAGCAAATTTCCAGTATCATTATACCAAATTCCCCCAACAAAATATACAAGTACATGTAAATCTAGGAACATTCCGTCAATTTGTTCAGTATGTTCAGTCAATTTGAATTAAGCCAAAAAAGCAAAGCATTCCTAAAATTGGGTATTTATTTTAAACTTCATAAAGATTTCTAGAAGAAACTTGTCTTTCCTCAAGTAATGTTGCCTGCAGTCACATGATCATAAAAAATAAATCCAGATCAGTACAAGCAATCTAAATGTATATGCTATATAAAGCTTCCTTTTCCAATTTATAAGTTAAGAAGCATTGACAGAAGTATTTTAACATTTACAACCTGCCACACAAGATTGAATATTAGTGAGCCCTGCTAAAAGAAATGTTAATAATTCAGAGGGAGCTTTCACCACCACACCGTAAGACACGAGACGTCTATTTGTGCACCGACAGTGAAATGGCATACGAAATATGCGATGTTTTGATCCATCGAGACATAAGAAATTCAGGAAATGCGACTGAAAACATACATTATTAATGCAGCATGCAATCGTAAGCATGATTCAAACCCACTGACAGCCATGCTAGTCAATTAGATGAGGAGAAATGTGTTTATAATTGAATTTGCGAGGAAATTGCGTCAACCTGAAAATACCACAAGGACATTGTATCGGTTTAATATTTAATATTTTCAGCACAATATTAGGTCAGTAAGACAAGCATGTGAGGAATTGTGGCACTTTCCATTAGGGAAACCATTAATTTTTCGCTGTTTCATACAATGACGTTTTCTAAATATCAAAAATTTGTTTTAAATTATGCAGTCTCTTTTATGGATGGCAGTCTCCTTAATTTTTTCCCTTTTTCATACACCCTGTATTCAGTTTTACTTTTTCCATACACCCTGTATTCAGTTTTACTTTTTTCGTACACCTATGTATTCAGTCTTCCCTTTTCCATACACCCTGTATTTAGTTTTCCCATTTTTGCCTGAAATTTTTTTAAATACAGTAAATGTGTTAACTTCCAACTTTCAACATCTACAGTAACAAAAATAAAAAATCATCTGCTTTCTTCAGTTTGGTGAAACCATTCGCTCTAATTTTTTATTATAACTAAGTTGTTTTCGCAAAAATGCTTCGTTTTAATTTGGTAATGAATCTCACATAACGTCTCGTCGCATTCTTGCATTTAATTTAATAAATTAACTCGCATTAGACCAGCTCAAAAAACAGGAATAAGGGCGAATGAAGTCTAATTTTACTTGCTAAAATACAGACAGGCGCCAAATGCTTTTAATTTTTTCGCTTTATGAGACGCAAATGAATGCACAGCTTCTATTACTTACGAAATTATAACTTCAAGCTCAGAGCTCATGATTCGATGCTTTGAAATATTACGTTGTATCCGATGAATAATTCAAGAGTTAATCTTAACTACTACATAAAAGGATAGACTAAGTAACGGTTGTGCAAAAAACAAAAAAAAAACAACAGAGAAGATAACCACAACCGACTAATGGAATAACCAATGAGGAATTTATAGCATGAAATTTGAATTGCGACTAAAATTTGAAGATAAAAATAAATCAAGGTCCATGTTTTTATGGCTACTGTAAGCCATCATAAAATAAAGCCCGCGCAATTTTAATTGCACAACACTGAAATGTTCGTCGCATAGCGTCAAAAACCAAGGAATTTTTAGGCTTTAGAAAGGGATTTTATGAGCAACTTGAATTGCAAACATTCCTTTGTAAAGCAAGGAAATTAGAGTGGTGCACTCAACTGCATAAAATTCAAAAGGGAGAAGACGTCTCAAGGGATCTTCAGTCCATACCAAATAAAACAGTCGAGTCAATGTCAGAACACAGTAATTACGACCATTTAATATCCCGAGTGACATTTTTTTTTTCAAAAAATTCCCAAGGACTGTTTAAAATTTTGATACTAACGTGCTTATGATAAGTACAATTTGAGACAATTTGGAAATCTAAATGTGCGTTTATATTGTTTGAAAATACATGTAAGAATAAAAATAACGTTTAACATCTTGTACATGTACAGTACATGTGTACTTGGTGTTAATGACCCTCGTAATCGAGAGGATGTTATAGAACAAGTTGCATAACAGAGTTCACAACTAATTTTTAATTAGTTGAAAGAAATTAGTTTGAACTTTGTTGTACATGTACAACTTGTTATGCTGTATAACACCCACTCGATTACATGTACAGTACTGTATGTCATCAAAACTAAAGAGGTAAAATAATATTTATTTCTGTTCATTTTTAAACAACTTGTATTAAAGTACCATATAACACGTTTTGTATAGTGTGAACGCACCTTTATTCAACTTGTTTGAAAATGAGAATGAAATATTTATTTTACAGCTTGTAGTACTGATGACTCACGTAATCGAGTGGGTGTTATAGAACAAGTTGTAAAACAGAGTTAAATACTAATTTGTTATATTACAATGTTTTCTTATATAGTGTAACCGCACCTTTAATGTCATGCGAATCTGATCATAAGACATGATTTTTGAAACTTAAGTTTTACTGTAATTGGATAAGCTATAATTAAGGAGTATTTCTTCATTTCCAAATCGAAATTAAAAACAATGTTGTCAAACATGCCGTTGAACACAAATGAATTAAACATTTAGCTGATAAAATTAACTTATTCGAGGAGTATTCAAATCGGAGAATCGATAAATTTACAGTATCTTGCTTTCACATCACAAGAAATTAGTGAACTAAACAGAGCACGGATGAATCCGAGTGCAGTTATTAGATGACACGCTCGACTTACCATCATCCACGCTTTTCTGGGCTTAATTAATTACCGAGAAATTAACCTTATAACTGCAATTGCATTTGCAATATTTACATTAAAGATTTCGACGCACTCGCTTTAAGTATCAAAACCGAGATAATGACTCCGTGTGCATCAATAAAGGAGATGCCAGCATTTTTCTTAAACGTAGTAATTACGGCATTTAATAAAACTGGAGGCAAGAACCCAATTCGTAATCTAACGAACCTCAGAACGTCAATATTTAGTCTCAACATCTGCATCGCTTTAAGTAATTAATTATAACGCTTTAAGCCTGCACAACATATGGCATTTACTACATTACAACCACGAGGTCGTATTGGAAAGATGCTCAATGGAAATGGGAAGACAACGTCCCAAATACAATATACCGTACATGTACATGTATGTACTCACAATGAAAACAAATTACCCGCATGAATTAATGCGAATTAAAAATACAGGGCGGAAAAATTACGACAAATTTCGCCCTAAAATTAATAAAAGTTGGATGTACCAGCTCTTGTTAAACGAGGTAAAAACTTTTGCTATAATCGAGTGGCATCATCTAAACCAACATTGCGTTAACAGATCACATAAGGCGGCAATATCAATGGAAAGACGATGCCAAAAATGTCCCTCAATTTACACGACTAATTATTAAAGTTTCAACAGCATGGCAAAATCGGCTATGCGCAAAGCTTCTTTCAACATACCAATATGAGGGCCCTAAAACCAATGATGGAATTTGCGAAAAGCAATGATAGAAATTACGATAAATTTCATGCACAAATACCTCTGAATAAATCTGCTTATTACCATGGACATGTATCAATAGAACATGCAATGCAACAATTACATCGTGCACTGTATGCTGGAAACTTAATTTGAACAAACATTAGTCCAGTTAGTGTGTCAACTATGGTGGTTTATGAATGGATGTAATTCGTGGAAAAAAATTGCTAAAAATCTGCCTCATTTATTTATAACAAATGCATCCCACCTAAAATACCCCACATAGATCACAATACGAAATACATTTGATAACGTAAAAAAATGCATAAAACTAGTGAATGTCACAATGTTTTTGAAACTACATACTTAAATAACGTTATGTATGCTTCACTGAATTGAATGAAATTGATGTAGTTTTGAATTTAAATCTATTTCATTACCAGTTGTAATTTATTTATTGAATATTTTAGATGTTTTTTTAAGTCCAGAATTGGGAATTTTTTAAACCTTGACATTATAAAATATAGCAAGGCATTTGACATTTTACAATGTATGGATTATCAATTGTAAAATGCATTATTTAATTAACACGAACTAAGCTTCGACCTACACTACAGTTTACATTACACAATACATTTTCAACACACATAAGCTTAAAACATTGCAATATGCATTCCATAATGCAATACAAACTGGTTAAAACACATTTCAAAATGGATTCGGAAATGCATTTTCAAATATATTTGTTAATACAGTTTGAAACTAAATTTGTCTCAATTTACAGACATGTACTAAGAAATTTACTAAATGCATTACCATTATTTGATTTGTGGGGCAAATTGAAAAGTTATAGCATATTTTGGAAATGCGTATTTAATGAATATTTAATGCCCATCTTATCAACCACAATAAAATTAAAAATAGTGTATAATTTATAATTAAAAAGCATTACGATACTAATAGTATTCGTAATACACCATTTATACAATTTGGTTAACTTAAAGTGCAAATCAACATTCCATCAATAGTACGTGAGTAGTGAGTTAAAGTGAGATAGTACACAGGCAAATGTATTTCTTCAAGTCGTGTAATTTAATTCCACATTTAAACCGTGCAATGTCTAAGAAATTGGATTGAAACTGAAAAAAAAAGTTTGGGTAAGTCTTCGCACACGTTTAATCTGCAGTTTGACTAAAAGATAATGAAAACAATTTTGTATCATGGTGTGAAACACCTTTTCTCATTCCTCATTTGCTTCGTTCAGAATCAAGGATAATGCACTATTAACACAATCCCCAAAAGCCAATTAATAGTTCTCGTGGATTTCTTCATTAGGATTCCACCAAATAAACGTTATATGCTTAACGATAGCTTATAATTTAAAGAAGATGCCATTAAGAGCTCTTAATCCCAAAACAATAGACCGGCAACATCGAGGCCTTAACTCCCAAACTCCACCAGGATTTCTTAGTGGAGAAAATCCCTCGACTATCCATTATGCCAGAAGAAACAATTGAGCTATTTCTTAGGAAATAACAGGAAATGTTGAATGTGGCTGTCCACAAGCAGCACCCATAGACAATAAAGCTCATTGCCTAAGATCAATTAGACAGGAAACCCCTAAGGCCCACATTATCTACGATTGTGGTTTGAAGCTACATAGATTAAGAAAATGGTGTAATTTGTAAACAGCATCAGGTTTATTGCTACCAATGATTTCGGTGATAATTTATGCTTTTAAGAATTAACATGATCTCGAAATGAATCCTAATCCTTTACTATGTAGTTATCATGTCCAGAATAATGTGCAAGGCAACTACAATTTTAAATACAAAAATAAGCTAAAGGTTGCTTGGATTAATTAACACTGCCTGACAATGTGTAGTAAAACGCCATAACACGTAAACAGATTATGAATTGATTATGGTAACCAAGATAGAATGTACATGTACTGCTAACATTTCATGTTTGATACTTGCCAAATTTCTTTGCAAATTTTCAAATTAGTTTTCACATACATGTAACATAGGTTAATGCAATGCGTGTATTTCATGCGCATATTTTTAAATGCAGATGACGTGCATGTTTTTTAATGCATGTATTGTTAATAAAGCGTTTTAACATTGAAGAGCATATTATTATAATTGATGCTGTTAACTTCTGTAAGTTGACCACCCAAAGGACTGTCGCAAAATGGTCAACATAAGGAGGTCAACATAAAGGATTTTAATTCCGTGCAATGCATGTATTTACATGTACATTTTACAGTAATCATTAATCACTCATGAATAATCTTATTAAAATGTTCATAATACAGCAAATTTATCCAGCAATTACACGTACAGTCAGTAGTACTGAAATTTCAACGCAGAACCACTAATGTACAGTGTGCATGTACTTAGAAATTTCATTCTATAAGATTATAAAGCATATCCAGACAATTATGCTACCCGTTGTGGTAATAAACAGCACAAATCTCAAATCTAATCATTCAATGTCTTATTTTTGAGATTCCAATTAAAATGGAAATTTCCCCTATTTACCACCAAGCCTCCTGTCCAAAATGTCCAAAAAGTCCAAAATAAACTCTTCTACATCTACAGAGACAATTACTGTTCAGTGGAGTACAGAACAAGTTTTGCAAGAAGCCAATAAATTTAATCATCAATGACTTCACATGTTGAGAACATGCAGGTCAACATACAGAGAGTAAATTACTATTGTGTGTCACAGTCCAAGTGGTCAACATACAACATACATAGGTGCAGGTTAAAGCATAAAATCATAAATTATCATCGAAGATGTATTGTTTGCAGGAACATGTACTGTACTAGATGTAAATTAAGAGTCGTAAAATCATGTTTTATAGAAGCTATTTAAACATGAATGAAAAATCAACTGGCTAATGCCACCTGTGGGTTCTTTTCAACCTGTCAGATGGCGCTGTTGTTGCTGAAGACCACAGTGAACAACTAGGTATAGTTGGGAGCTAATTTATTAAAGAATGGCATTTAAAAACAGGGTGGCGAGTGGCGAGTGCCAAGAATGATGGCGAAACGCAGACTTCACTAAACGTAACCGAGTCGGAAAGATTGAGGTCATTTTGTTGTAAAGACACCGGCAGTTAATTTGCCCACGCCATTTGATTTATGCCAGGCAATATCGACTAACTGGGCCATTACGGTGAACGTTAAATGCCAACCAGAACGAATGCAAAACAGAAACTGTTAGACAGTGGATGACGATTAGACCACCATCAACCACGAAACCCAGTCATCGCACAAAAAACACACACACCAAGTAAAAAACGTCTAATCGATATGCTAATAGCAAAGCCACAAAAACAATCCTGTCTAGGAATCAACAAACCATCCAGAGAGTAACAACAAACAATATTCTGAGCTTAAAACTGGAAATTATAGAAGAAATGGCATATGAACATTAAAATTCAATTATAACTTAAAATGGTTGTTTTATTTATCCTGCTTGATGGTAACTAAGACGTTGTTGTTTGGTTTCTTATTCATGTTGATCAATGAGAAATTGTTTTATTGTAATGCTTGACGATAACTAGGCTGATTTCTTATATTGCATGATGGTAAAAATTACAATTTACCAATAACTAAGAAATTATTGGTTTCTTGTTGCGATTGCTGATAAATAAAACGCTGGTGTTCGGTTTCTTAAGCATGATGATAAATAAGATATTGCTGTTCGATTTCTTATAACTCATCGTAAGTAAAAATTGCCAAATGAGTTCTTATTCATGATATCAACTAAGATAAGTGTCTAATTTCTAATGCAGGAAGGTATGTGGTAAAAATTCCAACTCACTTATAACTAAGAAATTATTGGTTTATATTAAGCCTGACGATAAATAAGACGTTGTTGTTTGGTATCTTATGAATGCTGTTACATAAGACATTGCTGTTCGATTTCTAATGCATCATGATAGGTAAAAATTATTATATGAGTTTTTATTCATGATGACAACTAGGATCATTGGCTTTTTTCTAATGCAGGATGGTATGATGGTAAAAATTTCAATTTACTTATAACTAATAAATTATTGGTTTACGTATTCATGATGGTAACTAAGACGTTGTTGTTTGGCATCTTACTTATGATGATAAACAATAAACTGCTATCTGCTTTCTTATGCATGATAATAATCGGAAATAATAAATTATTGCATTATCTGTAATGCATCATGATAACTAAGACATAGTTGTTTTTGGTATTTTATGCATGATGACAACAAAAAAACTGCTGTTTGATTTCTTATGCGTGATAATAACTACGAAATAGTTGTTTGATTTTTTATTCATGTTGATAACTAAGACATTGTTGTTCGATTTGTAATGCGACATGATAAATAAACAAGTGCTGATTGATTTCTTATCCGTGATCATAACTAAGAAATCATTGTCTGATTTCATACATGTATGCATGATGGATTCATCATGCCTTCGCTAATATCATGTATTTTAATGCTGACTAGTATTCTCATCACGAAAAATCTCATAACAGAAGTTGGGATCAAAACAAGCTCGTATGTCGGCTTTATTTTGCTAAATTTCTCGTACAATGTCTAACTAAAAAGCCTTTCGAACCAGTAGGCCTACATGAAATACATTGTTGTGGATTTATGCTTTTAATCTTTCACCTTAGACGTCTTTAGGAAAAAATAAGAAAAATTCAGCAAGGGATTCATTTGCACCAGAAACAGTCACGAGCCGTTCCGTATACAGGAGGTTACATCAAGTAAATTGAATTTTTCCCTGTTTTTTTGCATGTGTGCAGATACCTGTAATTGAAAAAATACGCTCGAAAATGGCTGGTAGGTGACTATCAGCTCGGTCGAAATTGTTTCCTCCAGCTCGGCATTAGGTTACCAAGAGTAACAATGGCTTGAGTAACATAAGCCTGACTCTTGAACAAAAGTTAGAAACAATGCCAGAGAAACTAATGCATTTCTGACGAATGAGTGCAAAGCTTGCAAAGTATTTATACGAGTCGAATAAGTATGTGACTAGTGACATGTTTGTACGAGTAGACAATGCAGATTGCTCCGCTTTTTTCTGCATATTGTGAATGCCAAAATAGGCATCATCCACTGACAAATAAAGCAAGACGACTTTGGCTGGAAGGCAAACTATATTTTTTTTTCTCATACTTTATGTGCTGAGTGATTGAGTGCGTCTGCCTTTTCCGCTCGGAATCATATGTGTGACAACGGGAAAAATGCATTATGCAAATCAATACATAATTTAGGTAATTGCAAACTGATTTAGAAAGTAGAATGATTTCGCATATCCAATTCATTATCCAATAAAACTGTCAGTGCATTAAAAATTCGGAGACTGTGGGCCTCTTTTCGAAGAAAGATGCGATGATGATGCTATCATTTTAATGGAAATTGCATGCCATTGTGAATGCTAAAGCTCTTTTTATACACTATGTGTGTACAGAGTATATGCACAATGTATGCTTTTTGGAGGTTTCCAAGAAGATGATGTGAGGGTGGCGATAGGATAAGGGACACACCTGGGCGGGGCATTATTCATTCTATAAAATGGAATTTTGCTTATAAATGGCATATAAATAATATACAAGGTGTCACCAAAGCCCAAGGAAGATAGTGAATGGAATACCAAGCTTAACAGCATGAGAGCACAATTCATCTCGCAACCAATATGAAAGACAAGGAATCAAACCTGCATCATAGCTAAGTCATGGTTTGCACGTATCCTTGGAAACCATTTTGATTCAGAAACATGCAAGGCTGTCAGACTGACGAGACCTCCAACGTCTAACAGCACACTGTCATGTTATTTGGGAATGCTAACCGAGTTAACTGACACACCATTATCAAAATATTAAAACTGCATAGAAAGTTGATGTGAGGACATCAAAATTTGAATACTAGGAAATTGTGCTTTATAAAAACTACAACAATGTTTAAATAGAAAATGTTCATTGGAAATAAGCAAGTTTCTGATACCCCGCAAACTCGAGGAATATCTCTGAGATATACAATTTTAATAAATATGATCTAATTATTGTCTGCGAATCTTTTTGCCATTACTGACATCAATGCAAAGTGCACAGGAAATTGAAAGATGGTATACCCTAAACATATTTAGGCAATTACAGAATATCCCACGATTTGAACATACCAATTATATTCTAAACTGAGAAGGTAAATTATGGCAGATGCAAATTTATAGAATCACTATGAATTAAGATCACTGAATGTCCTGTCCAACCCCAACTGACAGGCTTTGGAACCGATATTAAAATGAAACATGTTAACTAATTGAATGCACTACAACATTGTCAAAACATTATCCATCAAATATAGCCCATCTAATATGTGGTCAACAGAACTTTTGACAACATGAAAAAATTTCGTGTGTGACACTTTTCTCCCATTAACTCGAGGGACTCTGTAGGAGATGTCCAATTTTAAAAAACTTACTACTACAAAGAAATGATGAAATTAGAAAATGGAACACATTATGAAAATGAAACATTTTAATTCAATTTAATGCATTATAACATTGTCAAAACATTATCTATCAGATGCTATGGCCCATCTAATATGTGCAAAACAAAAATGTCGATAACATGAAAAAAAGCTTGTTTGTGACATATTTCTCCCATTACCTCGAGGAACTTTGTAGCAGATATCCACTTTGAATAAACTTACTACTATAAGGATTGATTGTTGCTATTGCCGAAAGCAGCAATTTTTGATATCTTCCCCTATAAACTCGAGGAATGTCTGTAAGATATCCAATTTCAATAAAGTTACATCCAACTATAAACTACGAGGCTTTTTGTAATTACTAATATCAACGCAATATGCACACGAAATTGAAGCAATTAATGATATTGGCGATCATGAATTAATGTACTTCGTAAGATTGGTCTGTCGCATTTTCCCCCAAAAGACCATTGGCACACCCTACGAAATGCGTTCACCCAACAGATGCTATTTGCTGCAACCAATTGGCACAAATAAATATTGTTGTTCCGGTTTCTTCCATATTTTCATCATCACCAGTAAAACGAATTCTTGGAGTATATGAGTCGCTGCATTTCTCTTTGGCATCTTTTGCCAGAGACCCATAAATAAGATACGATTGCCAATAAATCTCCTTTATGCACATCTGATGTAGCAAACACGCGAACACGAGTTTGCAGCCAATCAGGTTGCCACTTTGAATTCTGTCAGGATTATGCGTTTCATATAACTATATTGCATCTTTTTATCGAAAGCATCGCATCTGTACCTCATCAGGGCGAAAAATTGAGACATAAATGTGTTTTCCACCAGCAGTATTTCATTTCAACGCATGGCGAACATTGAGCTGCATTGAAAGTTACAGAGCATAAATAAACAAATAGACTAGCAATAATTTACATTTGCTATTTCGGTAACAATTTTACAGCTCTTCGAAAGTTATGTCTTTCGTATAATTAAAGAAGTTTCATTTCACGCTGCGTTGATTATGGTTTTCCAACATTATTATTTTTCATTTTCTCCCTGTATGAATTTCTATATTTAGCCCAAGTTGTCGTGTGATTTTACGCTGAATTTTGCTAACCTACATGTATTTATTCAAATAAAATGTAGCTTGTCGTCCAAAAAATTGCATGGTATTTTTCAGGTAAGCTGAAACTGCGTAGTAATGCAATCATCTATAATTTCTTGAAATGCTAATTTTTGTTTCTTTGTTTTCAAAGTTGTATATATGTACAACTTTTAAACAATCACCACCAAATACAACATACAGTACAAATGCTGTAAATGTATATTGTATTTGCATGGACACAACAAAGTTGAATTCTTCTATTTTCTTTGTTTAAAAACTGTCCATTTATTTAATAGAACTGCAATATTAACAGTACTGCAATCATACATGTATATAATTTCTTGAAATGCTTATTTTTGCATATTTGTTTTCAAAGTTATTTGTTAAGATGTGTACAATTTTTAAACAATCACCACCAAATGCAACATACAGTACAAATACTATACATGTGTATATTTGTATAAGCACAAAGTTGGGTTCTTATTTTTTTTTTTCAAAATTGTCCATTTTGATATTTTTACGAGTGTCTTAGGGGGGAACTAAACGTCTTAAAGATACATTGTTACCGTAAGTTATACATGCATGCACTTTGCAAGTTCCAACTGAAAAACTTCAGTACATAAGATTGAACAGAAACTGGCATCAGTGGAAATATAATGGCAATATTTAACCAATAATTGCTAAACGAAAAACATTCCAAGAAAATTACAAGAATTTAAAATAAATTTGAATATTTAAAATTAGACAATAAATGTATAAAATGATAAACGTGATACAATTATACACCTGATGTAGTAGGAGTTTAATAAATTCAAACAAGCTGATTATATAGCAATTCATATTTTTATATTTGGCTCAATGCTTTTATTCAGTAGAAATTAAAGATGATGTTGAATTGATAATTTTTCAAGCAGTTTTTACTAGCTCAGGGAATCACAGTTTCAAACCAGAATGCGAGATTGGATCGGGAAATTAATTGCATCCAGAAAATACAAAATTTACGAATGTTTTAAGTGTATGGTTTTTCATATCAGTCTAGCTGAATAGCTCCCCGTAGCGTAAATCTGGATCACGAACCTGGTTCGTCATTGGCCCAATTTTATTCCGTAAATCCCGCTTTAGAATTCGATCAAAGAGCACAAACGAAATCACTCCTGGATTTTTTATAGCAATTTTAATGTTTTGTATGAAAGCCGCAGTCAATTTCATGTTTGTATTTCAGCTGTCTAATATCGTGTGGAAGGAAGCAATGTTTTCTTTGGCAGTTTCTTTTGGTCAAACTGTGGATTAGGGAGCTGTCTGTCTACCCTCCAACTAGCTAAAAGTGAATATGACACAATGTCCACTGCCCTAAACCGCATATCGATTTCTTAGCCAGCTAATACTTATGAAAACCAATCGGAAAAGACGATCCCGAAAAACCCGAATAAACATTGAGGAGAAACCGCACAGCAAAACAGTTTGCTGATAAATGATAACATCGCTTTTTTATAACATGCTTGCCTGGCGAATTGAAAAAATCTCACCATTTTACATTTTTGTTAAAGATAATATTACTTTTGACATTTCAATTACGTTTCAGAGATCAATTTCAAGCGTGCTTGTTTACATTCGAAGTAGTTTTTATTTTTAAATTTTCTTGGTGAAATTGAAAACGAATTGTGGGGATGTAAAACATTGGCTTGTGTGATAAGGCTTATGCTCAGTTATATGGTTACCATACTCTTGACTACAGTCTATTATTAGCATTTGTACTCGCCATCAATTGTTTGTTAAAGATAACGAACTTGACATGAAATGTTCACTTCAATTCAGGCTAATTAATTCAAACGTCATGTGACATGACATGCATTTAATACGTAACCGCATATTTGAAGACGTGAGATAATAGTGTCAAAAACAATTTTCTACAATTCATATTTATATATGCAGGATTTCAACATTTTTATTTGAAACGAGGAGTCGGGAATGATGATCATGTTGACATATCAAAACAGTCATGGCTTCTCGTGTCAAATCTGATTTTGCCCCATGCTTTTACAGAATTTTTATCAAACAAACAAATATGGAGTAAAAATCTTTTTACTGGTCATTTTTTAACATATTTTCGAAATTTACTAACATGTTATGAAATACAAATGCTGGGACGATATGTCTCATTTCATAAAATTCAAAATCACTTTTAATTATACAGTATTTTACGAATGTATTAAGACGATTGTCTATAAGATATTTTCCACAAAATACAACACAGTATCAAAACAATCATGGCTTTTCATGTCATATCTGATTTTATCCTTATGCATAACCAGAATTTTCATCAAACTAATTTGTTGTACAAAATGGTTTCACTTATCATATTACGTTTTTAAACATACATGTATTTTCCAAATTAAATAACATTTTAGGGCATAATAATGCTGGGATGATACGCCACATTTCATAAAATTCAAAATCACATTTAATTATGGGGTACTTTTACGAATCTATTAAGACAAACTAGGGCATGTCTATATGATATTTTCCACACAATACAACAACGTGCATGGCACACTATATCAAAACAATCACGGCTTCTCATGTCATATCTGATTTTGTTCTGATGCATTAACAGAATTTTCATCAGACTAATTTGTTTTACAAAATGGTTTCACTTATCATATTACGTTTATTAACATACATGTACACGTATTTTCCAAATTAACTAACATTTTAGGGCATACTAATGCTGAGACCACATGTCTCATTCCATAAAAATCAAAATCTGCGAACCTATTGCGTGTCTGTAAGATACATGCATTTTCCACATGCAGTGTACAAGGCACACTGTAAAACTGTTAATCTGTAAAACTCCATTAATCTTTAAAAACGATCAAAGAAAATCATTTTAATAGCTAAAATGTATGTGTTGCTACTTAAGGTACAGAAGTATACATTCAGCAGTCTGGCACAAACCATATTACGTTCGCAATCCAATTAAAGTGCACACGGTGTTTAAGCTATATATTTTAATTAAAATCAAGAATTTTTTGCGAGATTTCCATGCAGATCGGTTTTGGAAATGAAATCCTCAGTTAAAAACGAGCGTTTTTCCCACGTTCTTCAGGCTAAATATATGCAGACACCTCACACCAGAAGCTAGTTGTGTTTTTGATAAGATCTGAACAGAGTAGAAAACGGAAATGGAAGTGCAGGAGAACGCTTCAGATGAAAATCCCAACCAGCATAAAATGGATAGCCCCCTTTAACAGCCATCTTAAAAAAGAGAGAGAAGTTGGAAATGCAAATTAGGATTGCAGCTAATATCAAAGGAGCCCCATTTCCTAAGGATTACTGACGTGTCGAGATGCCAACACGCGATCGAACACCATTCAAGAGTGTATATAAGGGTAAAAAAATTCAAAGATCTGATCGAATGAACTAGTAGTGACGATATCTGGATGTGCTTAACACTCCCTTCATTTCCCTTTGGCTTCACATCCAATGGCGTTTTATCTTCGACATTTACATTGACACTCGACGCTAGGATCACCTCTCTATGGCTTCTTACAAACACCATACAGAGATCTGTTGAATGCCTATGGAGCTAATCAATGCCTTCATTATGCCAAGATTCAATGAAAGCATCACTCTCAGGTTTTACACACGCTATGAGCGTAATTAAAAACGTTTCAAGATGAGCATCATTGGCTTTGGAAAAGTGTCTTACCCCCTTCAGTGCTAAACATACTGTGTATAAAGGGAAACAAACGTTTTTCAACTTCATTTCAAATTCATTTTCAAGGTGTGAGTGTAATTTTTCAACAAAATGAAAAATGAAACAATATTTCACTTTACCTTCCTGATGTTTTACTATTTCTTGCAAAAACAATCGTATACCAGAATTAATCCACTGGAAAAATTCATAAATGTAGTTCTAGTTAGCGAAAAATGCGGCAGCATCATTGATTTTGAGAAAGTCATCCTTGATATTGAGAAAGACATTATTGATTTTGAGAAAGTCATCCTTGATTTTGAGAAAGACATCACTGATTTTGAGAAAGACATCATTGATTCTGAGAAGGACATCATTGATTTTGAGAAAGTCAACATTGATTTTGAGAATGTCCTCATTGATTTTGATACTCTCCTCATTGATTTTGAGAAAGCCATCATTAATTTTGAGGAAGTCATCATTAAATTTAGATAATAAGTCGAGTAAAGTTTACCTGTGGCAAAAAAATAATAAACATTCATTTTCAATATTATAAATTATAACGTTGAATTGTAGCATGCATAATTGGTTAAACCTGCAAATTCACAAATATAAAATTGCACCAAAAAATGTGAAAAATGTGGCCGTGCAAAAATAAAAAATCAATATGAATTTCATCAATTTACGCTTGAAAGTTAAAAATACAACATTACTGATTAAATCAACGAAAAAACAACAAAAACATATTCACGAAGTATGTCTATTCCGTTAATCAAGGTTCTACGTTTTTATATTTTACACAACCATAGAATAATAAGGAGTATTAAACACAGCCATAAGAATAAAGAAGCATCGTTATTTTTGTGAAAAATATATAAAAAACTAAGAAAAACAATTCAATCATATGTTAATTTAATTTACTATCTACAAAAATGGTGCACTAACATAAGCATGAAACATCGGTAGTAAAAACAATTGAAATGGATAAGTTCCAAAAGTATTCAGAAAATAAAGTTTAATAAGCCACGTTAGCTACCGTTACATGTTAGCGACCTCTATCACTAACCAGAAGAGCCAAATTTTCAACCAGAGATTTCATTAGCAAGCATAAATAATTGATTATAGCCGTTTATATCCAAAGCATAAATTTCCTATGATAGAAAGTAGCCTTCACATTCTGGCGAGGCTTTTAAGAAATGCTATCGGCAAATTTCTAGGAACAAACTAATTGCCTCAATCCATTATGAGCTTCCTGGAATATTGGATTATGAGAATAATCAGGTTGCACAAAATAATGGTGGTCATGGAAATTGAGACGAAACAGCGCAGACGAACAAGCACTGTTGTAACCGAAGACCAATTAAGAAAATTAAAAATTAATCTTGCATAAACTATAGATAGAAATAATTATGCAGATGAAAAAAGATTAACAAATAACCATGTTGCCAATCGTAATCCATTTGCTAAATTAGCTACAACAAAAGAAAGTTATTGAATACCATAGAAGGTAAAATAAAAAACCTGCATTCATACTAATTTCAGACGAAAAATTATGTAAAAACTAACCATTTCATTGTTCGGTTCGAGTTTGGATTTCCTTTGATGTTCTAGTAAATTACGCGAAAAATTCTATGCGATTAGTGCATTGTAGTATGCGACTATCATTTACGGTATGCAAACAAAGGTTAGATACAGTTTTATCTTAAAACACGAAAATATACTTGGCAGACACAACACGAGTTTTATTATACAGTAGCCCTTATCTTAGAACCTTATCGTTCAATAGTATGCAAAGAAAATTTTCATCTAGCTTTCAAAAACGGAAACCCCTATTCTAGGGCACCTCCATAAAAAGGGCAACTTCAGAGCACATCATGGTATTATGAGACCATTTCATCGATCAGGGTCAAGTGTAATTTTAAATAAAAAAGTTTAATTCAAGGAATTTCTACACCTTGGAAATTCCAGCAGAAGACGTACCATTCAACATTTCTAGCAAAAACGCCATTTTCAATTCTACCGATTACAGCTACATCTGAACCAAATACTGTACATTTAATAAAAACTAGTTTTTTACCTATCTTCCAAAAACCTGTTCTTTCAAACACTAAAATTCATTTCAAACTAATAGTTACAGTGACTAGAAAACACTTATGATCATGCTGTATGACGTTGCTACTTCCACACTACTACGAAACTAGCCTTTAAATAATTATTTATAAAATAAAAATCTAGGATTTCTGCAACCGTTATCCTAAACATGTTTATGTAACATTACAACATACTTTTAAAACTGCCGAAATGAGGAAGAGTTACGACCACCCTATATATTGTCATCACAAAACCACATTATGACACTGCTGTTAATTTTTTTAAACACCACCCTGTTTTTGTAACATTATAACATACTTTTAAAATTGCTGTAATGAGGAAGAGTAATGATTGTCCAATATTTTATCACCACAAAATCACATTATGAGAATGTTGTTAATTTTTTTTAAAACACTAGCCCCTACAGAATTATTTCTAAAATATATATCTAGGCTTTCTGCAACTGTTATCCTTCTAAAATGCTGCAATGATGAAGAGTTATGATCGCCCAATATTTTGTCACCACAAAACCACATTATGACAATGTTGTTAATTTTTAAAACACTAGCCCTTACAGAACTATTTCTAAAATAAAAATGTAGGATTTCTGCAGCCGTTATCCAAACATAAGTTTTTGTAACATTGTAACATACTTTTAAAACTGTTGTTATGGGGAAAAGTTGTGGGAACCCAGAGTTACGATCACCCTATATTTTGTCACCACAAAACCGTATTATGACACTGCTGTTAATTTTTTCCCAGCATTATTTAGAAACTGGGGGTTCCAGACAACTGTGTAAGACTTAGGTTTTTGGTGGAAGGTTGTTAGTCTACAGCACTTACACTGCCTCTACATTAACTGAGAGAGGTTGGTCTCAGCGATAAAGGAATATTTAACAAGAGCATTTTGGTGCAAAGATGAGAAGGGTTTTGGCAGTAAAAAAGCAGGCAGGAAATAGGTTTTTGGTTGATTATGCGTGTACCCCCATGCATCCTTAGACTTTTACACCGGCACATGTTTGTCTCCCACGTCAACCTAATGCAAAGATGAAAAGTCCCACAGCAACCCGAATAGGGGCCATTAGGCAGAAAATATGTTCAAAAACGCTCCAAAAGCAAGCACCAATCTAGCTCTTTCATCTGGCTCAGATAGGAAAAACAGATGCGTTTTCGGAGCAATTACTCCAACGTTACATCTAACGCGAATTTATTGATAGTGACGAAGCGATTGTTGAAGATAGATATGATTAATTATCCCTACAGCCAGGACTACAGCACTGCCGAAGGACCAACTTTTGTGTACAATGCAGTTAACACGAGGGATTCGAGTCCTAGCTCCTCCATCAATCTTAGTGTTTGTCTTTTGATTTTTGCAGCTTCTAGCTGGCTGTAATGCCCTGCCCTATATGTTCGCCAATGTTCAAACAAGAGAAGTTGCTCTTTCCCAGTTTTCATCATGGACAACACCACTCGAGAGTACATGCATTCTTGGCACCCGGAAACCTCGTCCTGCGCATGCGCCTAGCATTCGATTTAATGGGCAAATCCATCGGATGAATAAATGATCGGATGGATGGTACAACGACCAAAATAAGGTTCTGTGACATGTGTACGCGTACATTTGAGTAAGATGAATTGACATCTAACTTTTCATATTCGTCGACATGCATGGGAAGCAACGTATGATTTGATCATTTGCTTTTGCTGCGCTATCAAAGTTTTTGCCAGTTGAAATCGAATGTGCATGTACTATACAATAGAACTTTTAAAGAACAACCCGAACTTTCTGATTTTTTTGTGTGGACAATATGAGATACATGCAGTATATCAAACCCTCGCGTATTCCCGAGGAACAAGGTTGTAATACATTGTATAATGCTCCCATGAGAAGTGACAGAAAAGAGAAAATCTCAAAGATTATTAACCACCCATACTTTATAGTTGCTGGATACATACTGATATACTGTGTCCTAGTAGCTAGAAGTGTGTTATATCATGATGAACTTTCCTTATGAGGTATGAATTTGAAGTTTTACAATATTTCAATAATGCAACTTGTACGTTAAATATGACATCAATTCTTGGAAAGTTGGTAAATATAGTTGCAGTGGAAAATTATACAGTATTGGCAACTTGACTTTATGGTATTCATGAGTTATACACTATACAACCGTATACATTTACAGTTGAACCTCTGTAACTTGGACACCCAAGGAACTGTCGCAAACTGGTCAACGTAAGGATGTGGTCAACATATGGCACGATACATGACTGATACAAGATTTTAATTCCGAGAACTACATGTACTGCATGTTCTTACATATTACAGTAATCATTCATCATTCATGAATAATCTTATTAAAATGTTCATATTACTGTACCAGTATTGCTAATGTGGGGTGTACAGGGGTGTTCAGGGGTGTACAGTATAAGTTTTGCAAGCAGCCAATAAATTTAGCCATCCATGACGTTAGATATTGAGACCATGCTGGTCAACATACAGAGAGTAAATGACAAATGTGTGCCATAGTCCAAGTGGTCAACATACAACATACAGAGGTGCAGGTGGTCAACTGAGGAGGTTCTTCAGTATACTGAAATGATGTACACTGTATGCTGCAATGTACCACAACAGACCTTCCTTATGAAGTGCAAATTTAAAGATTTGTGGTGGTTCGATAAGCATGACACTACATTAAATTTCATAACTACTAAATATTTCATACACGTAGCTAGTAAATATAGTAACAACGATATTAACCAACTATACTTTACACTACCTCACTTTATAAATGCCGTAATGAACTTTCATTACTAATTGCAATTTGGGAGTTTTACAATGGGACAATAATAATGTGACTAACATTGCCTTTACATTAAATTTCACATTAACTTGAATGAATTGAGGTGAATTTAGAATTTCGGTACACACTGGAATAAAAGCAATAATTAGAATACGCCAAGTAACAAAAGTGTCAAATTTGTCCATTTTGCTCGATTACTGTGATTTGAATGGACTTCTTTGGACTTTCATGGGCTACACCACACGCTGTCAAAACGACATCTCATAAATCACGTTTGCAAGGGGAGAACAGCAGTGTTTTGATTACACGAAAGCCACCATCGACGGCTTTTTATGTTTGTATTATTTTTACGGCAAATGAGGCTATAAGTTATAATTTACCCGTAGGCCTATCCCACAGTGTGACCGTAATCCCCATCTAAGGTATACTTCGTGACATTGTGCGTTTTCATAAGAGACCTGTAAGTTATTGCTTTTGAAGCCAGGATTAATTATCTGAGGAAATAAGGCACTCTCCGTGCATTCATTCAACATCCCAATATGTAGATAAACAAGATGTAACAAATGCGCATAGGAGTGACAAAAGATGGAGATAAGAAACGAGGAAATTTAAGCCTAGGACACAGAAAGATTACCAAAAATATATGGGCTTCCAAGACATCATTAAACAGTAACCAAAAGGAAGAGGCAATGGTGAGATCGGCATCTGAAGCAGAGACAAAAATAGCAGAAAATTTGGTGAATAATTTGCCGAAATCTGTATGTCGAGAAAATTTATTATACAGACCTCTGTAGTATTTATAATGCATGAATTGCCTTTTCGCGATACGAGAAACCAGATTTGAGATGGAGGGAGAAATACCAGCATAACAGGTAAACAGTCATGCATATACAATGCAAACACGTGTATATTCATAAACATTTTACAGAGCATGTATTATGTATGTGCGTCGGGCTTCCACACTATATGCACTCATGTAAAATGCGTCAACAAACCTGAGCCATATCCCATAAATCAGCGGTGAATAACTCTTTCTTTGCTTAAAAATGGCATTTTGGAAGTCGATGACCCCGGGTCACGGGGTCAGTAGCAGGACATTCGTTAATAACTTAACACAGCAATTAGTTCATTTACAAAATAGCTGCCATAAGATATTCAAAAATATTGTTTTTAAAATACAAATTTGAGCCTGAACATTAAACATATGATGATTTTAGTTGTATTTTTAGAGAAATTTCGAACAGTATTTGATGGTAAACACTTTGGCAAAGGCACACCCAAAATAATTTCATTTGAAAACAAAAACATTACACATGCCAATATGAACAATGCAATATTTACTGCTTATATAAGAAATTGTTATAAAGCACCCACTAGTGGAACATTCGTTAACCAAAATAAGAACGATAATTATTTAACACAGCAATTTGTTCATTGTTGAAATAGCTTACCTAAGACAATTAAAAATATTGTTGTTATTTACAAACTTGAAAATGTGATGATTTTAGTTGTATTTTTAGAGATATTTCTAACATCATTTGATGGTCAACACTTTGGCAAAGACACACCCAAAATGATTTCATTTGAAAACAAGAAAAACGATAAAATATTTATTTATAATCGTCAATTACTGTTGATGGTTTTACAGGGTTTTCCAAAAAATTAAATTTCCAACTTTCCTGACTTTTCCAGGTTTTATAAC
The DNA here is from genome assembly GCA_034687865.1 of Kryphioiulus occultus. Classification (NCBI taxonomy): domain Eukaryota; kingdom Metazoa; phylum Arthropoda; class Diplopoda; order Julida; family Julidae; genus Kryphioiulus; species Kryphioiulus occultus. The sequence goes on from JAQGAF010000121.1 coordinate 70,006, forward strand.
GAATTTCCCTGACTAGATACAAAAATATGACATATATCAATGTGAGCAATGCAATATTTACTGCTTACAGAAGACATTTTTAGAAAGCCCACAGCTATAGATAATATTTTCATTATTCCATTTTTCATAGTGTGCCATCCTTGACCCCTGTGTCCAAAGAATTGAAGATTTCCCTGACTTTTGACATTTTCAGTTTTTCAGGTTCTGGGGGAACCCTTCTTTTACATACATCTAAGGCTCATGATAAAAATCCACAGAATTTAAACAAAATCATCATTTAAAGTCTGCATATCATTTAAAGTCTCATTCAAGTTAAGAACACTATGTTAATGTCTCAGGAGAGATTACCAACAATGATAAATATTCAAATCAAAAATTATAATTACAAGCACACTAAGAGCGCCGCATCATTTTAGCTTGACCTGATAGGGCAGCTTTAACTATGTTACCAGAAACAAAAAATGTATAATAAAAAACTTCCTTCTCTAAAAAGTGCGCATGCGTCGAGGCAGATAGCATTTTTTTGATAAAAACATCGCTGTTCTGACTATTACATCGTGCACAAAGTCGACTCATGACTTTGCCACCAGGGACTTAGTTTCATTAAAGAAATGCAAAATGTAAGAAGTTGAAAACTTATCTTTCAGCGAGCTAATCTTTCATCTTTAATCAACGATGCATTTGGCATTACATTGCCCTTTGCAATCCGGATACTACGTTATAGTCCTACCTTGCGACCAAATAATGGTTTCCTCCATTTAGGTTTTTCAGTAAAAAGGAAGCCTGCGAAGAATTATAAAAGCCCAACTCATTGTGATAACTAACGTATGACATTTGAAGTGAAGCCCATTATTATTCCCACATAATTTAAGCTAATTTAACACCTAAGAATAGCTAGAAAATGAGTTTACTTCAGGAAAAGCGAATTTCCTACCAACTATACATGCTCGTCACGTACTGGCAAAAACCGCATGTTCGAGTCTAGCAATCTGCTATTTGACAATAAAAAGTTTTTAAACACTTGCAGCAAAAGGGATTAGTTTCACGAATGATTTGAGTAATTCAATTTGAATGCAACTTAGGCGCATATTATCCTCCACATTTAAAATAGGCTATCATCGAGATACTGTATAGAGATGATATAAACTATAGTGTAAAATAATGTACATGTATGCCCTAAGCTGAAGATGTTTTATTGACAATGCAACGTGAAACAGAGTTTGTTACAGGAAAATCAAAATGATAATCATGGTTACATATTACAGTATTTACGATTTGGGAACTAGACTCAAAACATTTACAATGCTGACTTTTTCTCATTCGTGTTAGGTAATAATAGAGCAAAACACTTTTACTAGTATTGAGTATGTTAGCTAAATATTAATATTAATAAACTAAAAATTCCGTTAATTATATAATCTTCAAAATTATTTATTGTCAAATTTTACTTAATGTGAAATCTTGAAAAAAATCCGATAAATGTCCGTTAAAGTGTATTACTCAATTAATCATGGCAAACATGCAAAATGATAATAATGATTAAATATTTGGGAACTACAGTATAATCTCAAAACATTTACAATGTTGTCTTTTTGTCATTCGATCGTGTTAGGTAACAATAGAACAAACCACCATTACTAGTGTTGAACATTTTAGCTAAATATTAATATTAATATATTAAAACATATAATTAAAATAATTCCGTTAAATATATAATCTTGAAAACCATTTATTGTCAAATTTTATTTTAATGCAAAATCTTAAAAAAATCCCATAAATGTCTGTTAAAGTATGTTGTTCAATGAATCATGACCAACAAGCTTATCGGGAAAATAAATTATCGCATACATGTACATGTATTACGTTTTTGAAAATGCATGGTACCGTGTTTTTTACCAGGATTGGGATATTCACGATTTCAGTTTCAAATGCTAATTCATAAGACATACACTTTTTCCTTTTCTTTTGTTTATCAAATATTTCCACACAACTTCTAGATATCCTTATTTATCGATTCTAAATTAATAACAAAAATGAAAAACGTCTTGAACTATAAATAGAATTTTGCGAAAGTGAAAATTATACACAAAAGATGAAATCCCTAAGACGGTGTTCCTGATATCTCAATATTTCCACGCATGTCATTTGGGATCCTTTTACCTTCAAGCTTATTTGCATTTAATCACAATATGTTTAAGCCTACTCTAGGCAGTCATCCGCAAAAATACCCCAAATAAATCAATAACCGCACCATTAATACCAATACCATATGAAAGACAATACGAACGCGAGGGACGTTCAGATTTCTCATCATAACAAATCAGCAATTAAAGTAAAATCAACCTATTGTCAACAAAATACGTCATTGGAGAATAAATTCAAATTTAAGCCATGTTTTCATTTTTTAATAAAAACATGCAAACATCGTCCTGCATCAATGTATTTTAGCATCTCCTTAAAATAATTCCTTATTATTTAGGATTTAAGATGTACGTATAACTGAATAAAGAAAAAATACGATCGTTGCAGCATGCATGCGCATGTAGTTATCAAAATTACAAAAATCGATGAGGGCTTCTTCAAGCTGAAATGTAATCCCAGATTTATGGAAATTGATTGAAATGGTATTAAGTGTGAAAACAGAGGCCATTGTAACCTAGGTTCAATAACCTTAAAGGATACTATAATAGTTGAAATGATGTGGAAAATGTATGAAAAATACGAAATATTCTTTAAATATATGAAAAACACGAAATATTCTTTAAATATATGAAAAATACGAAATATTCTTATATATATATATTATATATATTTCATACAATAAATTATGCAAATACTAAGAAAAATTGGTTTCATACACTAAAGAGGTGCTTGAAACAATTGGATTGCGTAATGCAAAATATATTTTTTTTAAATTACTGTAAATCTATCCTTAAATAATAATATTTATCTGAAACGTAGTCATGTGACACATACCGACAAAAGTATGGGAACGAAACGATTGTAATCTTTATAATGCCCAACATAAAATACATGTATAATAAAACACAGCGAAAAATAAATGTAGCTTGCCAATTAGTGAGTTGTGCTTTTGTGTATTTTGAACAGTTATAACAAACACAGACTACTAATAATGTCTAGGCCGCCTCAAATAATAATTTAAATATTAATAACATTCGGTTAAAACATGACTATAACATGTAAGGCAGTTATAAATCAGACATTATCGTGTTATTCAGACATCAGTGACAAATATATACACGCCAAAACCAAGCATTAAAGCTAGCATTGGGCGACTACACTTTTATATATATTTTTTAATTTCGCAGGTTTCCAGGTCATGTAACATTTTTTTCTGATTTTTGTTGAACGCATCCATAATTCTTTAGCTTTCCTGCCAAAATATTAACACATGGTTCATATAAAATTTGCTAATCAATTTCCCCGACTTTCCCTAACCAAACCTGATTAATTTCCCTGACTTTTCAATTAAAAAAGGTCACATGTAATTAAAATTAACTGACTGCAACACTACAATTAACTATATTTGTATTTTTCTGTCAAGATGACTAGCAAAATCTTCAATTGAATTTCCCTGACTTTTCCAGCTTTTTCAGTAGTTGAAACCCCTAGATCTCAAACATTTCATGTTGAGAACTTCTCTGAAATATTAAAAAATTCTTCATAATGACGGAAACGAAGCAGGTGAATGAATGATAATGATAACGTCGTATACGAAATTTTCAGAAAAAGTAGATCACAATTACAGCTTTTTCTAATACTTTTCATGAGATAATTAAATAATTGTTGCACCACAACAAATTTCCAGACATTATGAATTTAGATGACTTCCACCTGAATTTCCCTGACTTAATGGTCAAAATATCAAGATTTCCCTGAATTTCCCTGACCACATTTCATTTCCCTGACTTTCCCCGACGGTATAAACCCTGTCATAACTAAACATTCAATTGAGTTATAAATGTACATCAGCATTAAATCACTCCATACATTTTTCAAAAGCATAAATTGTCCTGATTTTCCTTGTCAACTACAATTTTATTTCAAATATTAGGATAATTACCTGATTTTACCCCTAGATTTTAATACTCTGATTTCCAGGCAATGTTGTAACTCTGGTTTAAGATCGTCTTTACAAACACCTTCAGTATGTAGATAGAATAAGGACTTGAAATTCGTACTTAACAATGAGTGATACCAAAATGTTGTTACTGTAAATTCGCAGACGTATGTGATCCAAAATATACCTTTTGCTAACTGAGCATAGTGGATAACCATATGCAATAGAAAGGGCGAAATCACCTTTTAAAATAGCATTCTCAGTGTTATTTAGATTGTTATACGTTACAGCTATTTTTCGCTGAGATCACGCAGTTGCTGAAATGGGGCCACCGAGAGTAAGCTGAAGAAATGTACTTTTTCAGCAATGTAATTCCCCATCCGAAAACTCAAGTCAATGCACCTTAAGGTAACGATATATACTGGCTATATCTCGATATAAATCTGCATGAGGGGTAGGGCATAGCTCCTAATAAAAAGAGGAAATGCTACGTTTATATGAGGGACATTCAACGGATCTCAGCGAAAGAGTGAAGCTTTGGAAAAAACATAAAAGATGTTATATTTTGCGTGGACCAGTACTTTACTCGCCTATATAAGAATATAAATGTAATGTGCAGAGAAAAAAAGCTAAATCTAAAATGCTTCACTTTAGTAAAATGCCATAAAATTGGTACCACTTGAAGCATGTGGATTTAGGAAAGTGTCTGTCCGTGTACTTTATCCAAATATTTACAAAAAGCTACCCAGCTGCGTATCTCCTCTTCGGTCATTTGAAATGCAAGACATGTTTTATATATAACTGGTTCTGCATTATTCACAGCGACTTTTCCCATGGAAAAATACAACATTTAACAACAATGTGTTACGGGACCTCGCAACTTCAATATTCATATCATTTCTAGGAAAAGCAAACAGATTCACTTTTAATGTAGGATACTTAAGAGAAGACATTTGAAAAAAGGTAAACGTGATAGTCTACCTTCTAGCTCGTATAGTTGCAACGTTCTTTGCAACATAAATAAACAAAGGAAATGCTAAACATTGATTTTTAAGGTAATTTAAAAATTCCTTAACATATGAAAATTCGACATCAAAGGAACGGTTTGTGTTGATTTTATAAAAATGCTCATCGTTAACAAACACAATAAGATACTATCATATCAAAGTAAGAAATGTAGTAATCTTTTTTTGTTTAATACACATTATATGATTCTACCTTTGCAATATGGTAAGCCAGTATATGTTCGTAATTCCAATAAGCTTTTATGCATGGTAACGTATTTTTACCAGAATTGGGAAATTCGCAATTTAAGTTTCAAATACTAATATATACTGTACAATTTTCCCCCATATTATGTTTTTCAAATATTTTCACACGGCTGCCAGATATCCTTACCGATTCAAAATTGATAAAAAATTAAAAAATTGAAAAATGTCTTGAACTATAAATAGAATTTTGCGAAAATGAAAATTATAAACAACAAATAAAATAAGAATAAGAACAGAATTTAACATTTAATATAATTGCTTCGGAAAAAATTTCGTACCTGTGACGTTCCAAAGTTTTTATTTTATTTGAAGTTAATTTGGCCAGGCCATCTATATGATTAAAGAAATTGCACTTCAAAACAAGTTCAATCAGTTCAGACATCCGATAAAACCGTCAAAGACGATGAGGAACAATTGAATTACTTCGTTTCAGAAATTCTTACAAAAATAATAACGAAGTGGAGTGATGAATAAAGTGGATGTTGTCGAAAAAGTCTCCAGAAATATCAGTTTTCGAGAAAAAAAAAGCCTATTCATGGCAACAATCTCTGTCAATGATTGTCCCTAGTTCCCGCAACATTGCAGCTTGTCAATCTTTATTTTCTTGTTTGCGGTGAGATGTCACCAGTGAATAAAAACTTATAAAATGTAGGACCTTCACTGCTACTAACTCCACAGAAAAAGGTCGAGAGGAAGCAACGAACCATGAAATCCAAATAAAAAATACTACAGGGATATGCCCAGAATATGGCAAAGTCATAGAAATGAAAAAGCAGGTTACACAAAATCGCTAATGAGAAACAAAATAAAGAGAAGGTCGTTAATTGTAATATTCACGTTCACCTAAACCTATTGTAAATCAAGCAATATGGTTTTCACTTTTAATTCAACTCATCTCAGCACCCAACTGCCAGCACAGATATACAAGTAGTACTTCATGTGAACCTCATACAGTATAGCCAAATATAAGCTTACATGTATTTGACAGTTCGTATATGTACCATATCTAGATTGTCGCCAAAATCAATGCTAAAGTCAATTTCAAATACCTTAAGGCTCCCTCTGTCATAAGTCTAGTAACCTGCCAAAAAGGACCAATAGAATATGGATCCGAACATGCTCGGATTTCTATATACAATGTGTTCCATTTCATTTTTGTCATTGCCAGTACTCAGAGATTATTAGGTCTTATGTAATTTTTTTCAGGGTTCATACCAAATTTTGCAAGTCAATTACCATGACTTTCCCTGACCAAATCTGATTAATTTCCCTGACGTTATCAAATAAAAAAAGTCACCTGTAAACAAAACTAACTTTATTTGCAACACTACAATGAACAGTATTTGTTGTATTTTTCTGCCTCTGTTTCCAAGTTAACAGCTATTCTGACACACTTTTTTGATTCCATAAAATCAAAAATTGAAATTTTTTTAATTTTTTCCCTGACTTAATGGACAAAATTCAACATTTTCCTGACTTTCCCTGACCACATCTCACTTTCCTGACTTTCCCTGATTTTCCCAGACTTTCCCTGATGGTATGAACCTCGTGTTTTGAGTTAGATGTCTGGTCTCGTTCTGTATATTCAAAAACAAAAGCAGCTTTCGTGGTTTTTCTTTTCTAAGAAATAATTTGAAACGAGGCATATCAAAAGACTATTTGCTGGTTTTATATTTTCGTTTTCTGTTGAAATGCTGAACAATCAAAATTATACATTAAAGTACATACATTAGTACATAACATTACATAAAGGAATCCTAATTAGCTTAGGTATAACGTAATTTAAAGTTATTTGCCAAATTGTGAACTTTCACCAGCTTTAAGGTTAGCCACAAGAAGCACTTTTGGACTGCTTTGTTCCCCTTAAAATGCGTCATTTCAAATTATTTCTGGGACAAAAAAAAAACAGAAAAGCTCATTTTGTTTTGGGGTTTTTTGATCTACAAAATGCGAGGAAAATTTAAAAAAGAAACCAGATAAGAGTTCGACGTCCATAATGAGCAAAGTAGCAAAACTTAGCTCATGCAACTGGGTTAATCGAAATGGCTGCAACAACAATAACGAGCAATTAACCCTGGCGTTTGTGAAAACACAATCTGGGCAGTCCTTCGAAGGTTATTAATCTAGATTGCAGCCAAGAGTAGCTAGTAATTCCGCCGCAGTAAGACCCTCGATTCAAAGGCACATAGAAAAAAAGGAGCAGAGGCTTATTTGGTGTAAGTAGCCGAATGAAATCGAGTCTGGGATTAAGACGTTAGCTGTTCAAAGTGGGTTTGCCCCTTTAAAGGTAAGGTCAATAATTTGCACAGTGCTCGAATCGGAGCGCAATAATGGAGCCCAGGTGTTAAACGTGCGGATGCAGGTTAAAAGAAAAATCGAAGAAAGAAGAAGAAGAAGAAACAAACATAAGAAGCACTCAGCAGCCAAAACGACGAGCATTTCAACGCAAAAAGTCGATAGAAATGCACGCAAGCACGACATTTTCCCCACGCTGAAATATTATTTAGTGATTTTAATGTAGAGGAAAATTGCACTCCAAGAGGACATATCCATATACAGGGCGCTGACAAAGTAATGGAAACACGAAGAGATTGAGGAACATATTTTGTGCTGGTTACTTGGTTTGGAGAGCATGAAGGCTGTACTGAGGTGAAGACTCGTATCACCAATATCTCTATAACAACCTGAAGATGTTAACTAAAAATAATGGTATATTGCAGACCACTTTGAACAACACTGAAAAATACTTTGAACGACACTGTTTATAAATTCGGAGGTTGGAGTGAGGTGCACTCACATCACCAATATCACTATAACAACCTGGAGACGTTAACCACATATAATGGTAAAGCATATTGAGGTGCAGACTCGTATCACCAAAATCACTATAACAACCTGAAGCTGTTAACAAAAATAATGGTATATTGCAGACCACTTTGAACAACATTGAAAAATACTTTGAACGACACTGTTCATAAATTCGGTGGTTGGAGTGAGGTGCACTCACATCACCAAAATCTCGATAACAACCTGAAGATATTATCAAAAAATAATGGTAAAGCATATTGAGGTGCAGACTCATTCAATTCAATTCAACTCAGTACCCTACAATCAGTAAATGAATACCATGTGGTAGGGGGGTGTAATCCATCAATCCAAAAATTAGAATTCAGCAGTTAATTGCCACCGCATTTGGGGTGGACACCAACATCATTGCTAAATCATGTAGTAATCATGCCTAGAAAATGATTTGTTATCAGTATTACTCCTTGCTGGAAAAGTGAATACAAAGTGAAAGTGGTCTTAACAGATAAACTAATCCACAAGTACTGGCTTGTTATTTTAGGACACGTACATGTACAAGTATTTCCCTGACAACTTTTAAATCATTTCCCACACAATTTACATGTTCAGTTACTTGATTGCAAAAAAATCGACTCAATTGCATGAATCAGATAAAAATGTGTTAATCATCAGGTAAATCATTGTTCCCCAATTCACAAGTTGATTTACGTGAAACTTTAAAAAAAAAATGATGGATTTTCTCCATCTTGGCACTTTTTCATTTCCCTGATATTACCTGATATTACTTGGCACTTAAGACAGACCTTTAGCGTTTGTTGTAATTAATGCAATCAATTAAGTAAGGTTTGGTGGGACGATAGAGTCTTTATCTGACACCAGTCATCGACCAGTGTTTTCCCATATGATGACATTGCACGTACAGTACATGTTCAGTACATCCAAAAATCACTTTACCTCACTAGTCATGTACACCGAAAGCTATCAACCCAAGTTGATGTAGTCTGGAAATGACTATTATTGTTTTGAATTATTTGAAATGTTATTAAATGACATGCGTCCAAATTCAATTGATGGGTATGATTTCAC
>JAQGAF010000122.1:0-78953 GCA_034687865.1 Kryphioiulus occultus
GTTACGGTCATGTGACTTGCCTGCTTTCTATTGGCTGACAGAATGGGGTCATTTGACCCATGTGACCTACGACCCTTTCTATTGGTTGGAGGTAAGGACCAATGAGATTCATTGTGAAAGAGGTGCCCTTACTGCACACATCAGTCTGTAGCTGCCTATAGAAGATGCACGTTGTCTGTGCTGGAGCATGTAAGTTTTTCACATTTTTTCGTTAAAATACTTAAAAACCTTATATTTTCATTAAATTTGACATATTTTCTTCCAAAATGGCCATATTCTATGTAAATATGCGTTTGCATGTGTTTTCTTTTGTGTGCGTGTGTATGTTTGTGTGTGTGCGCGTGTGCGTGTGTATGTTTGTGCGTGTGCGTGTGTATGTTTGTGCGTGTAATCTTTTTTATTTTGATGCGTCACTTCTTTTTTATTTTTCGTTTATTTATTTTCATACGCCACTTCTTTTTTATTTTGATGCGCCACTTCTTTTTCCGTTTTTTTCGTTAATTTATTTTCATGCGCTATACGCCACGAACGTGGCTGGCGTCATAAACGTTGCGCACTGCGCATGCGCCACAACGCGGTGGGCACAAATGGGCGCACACGTGGCGCCCTCTGGTGGAACCCACCAGGCAGGATAAACGACGCGCGCGCGCGCACGTGGCGCCCCCTGGTGGAAGGCGCTGGGCGGACGGCACTAACTACTCATGATGCTTAACCGCATAAATTGAAATTCTCGGTTGCACAGGGTTTCGTTAATTCGCCAATGACGTCATTATGATGGTAAAAGACGTTTGTTAATGAGTATTCGATTGCTTTACGCCTTTACCTATAATCGTTTGTGGCTAGTTTATCGCACAAGATACATGTACATGTCCATGTACTAGTATTTACAAAAACAGAGATAACCTCAAGTGTTTGTTCTATAATCAACCACCAATTAAAAAACAAAGGATCCACGCGTTGCTAATACAGTATCTAAAGGGTTGTTTTGTGCACTTTTTGTTGGTACATTCATGGTCATGTGTGATGAGCAATCGTGGGTGCATGCACAGTCTGCAATAATGTGGTCTAGACATGAGCTGCTGAAATCAAATTTTATAGGCCAAGGCGGATAATTTGGTCAGGAGGTCAGAATATGTTCCCTCCCTGTTTGGGCTGGATCCGTACCATTTACGGAAGCTTGCAAGATTCGGTGCCAAAACAAAATTGCCAAGTACTGAGTTTCCAAATTGCTAATTTGGCCATAATTCCTAAGGTATTTTGGCCCTACGTACATGTACGTGGATTATAAAAGCTTGAATTTTTTCGTAAATATACTGTAGTCAAAAATTTCTTCATCAGTGAAAGCAAGTAAACTTGAATGAACTTTTTCGCTACAACATGTATATGTACTCATGTAGCCTAGCCTTTTCTTAGAAAACCAACTGTGGTCAGATCTGGTTGTTTGGAAATACCATGGCAACGCATTCTTCATTTTGATGGGTTGCTCAATCTCGTTTCAGTCACGACTTGTGTTATCGTTATGTTCTGTATCCTGTGTGAGGCCATCCACGTTGACCTTTGCAGTGTGGCCCCACACACATTCCTCTCAGAGTAAACAATTGGTCATTAAATTTTTCGGTCAAAATGACTCGGGTGGAGTGTTTTGTTTTAACGACGTTGCAGTATTGGAAGCACTGGAAACCTGTTTTTGAGCAACCAAATGAGTGAAAATCGATTGTTGAGGCACAATCGCAATGGAAGTTAACATTTAACAGCTTATTTCTTCCACCACTGCACCTTGCCGAAATTTCGCCTAATAAGCATTAGGCCTAAACTAAGCATTAGTGCCTGTGCTGCTGATTAGAGGCGGCGGCTTTCGCATAAACTTCTAATTAATCCCCAGCGTGTTTTCAAACCATTTTTGCCGAAATTAGCCCGACTTAAAACCCATTTATGCAGATGAGTTAGTGTTCGTGTTATTTTCATCCTCGGGAGCTGCCGGATTAGATGTTCGTGCTTCTTAAGCGTGTTATTAAAAACTTCCCTGTGCTTCTGCCTCGCTTTTTTTTTTATCAAAAAGCTTAATTGTTTCGACGCTCGCATTTGCATATTTCTCCTGCCAAAGGAAACGACGAATTTTAAAAGCGGGATCGATTTGGTATAAAAAAACTGAAATATAGGCATCGGGTTTTTAATTCTGTTACACAGCTTTGACTCGGTGTTTTCATGATGATCATGTTGTTGAATGAAATGCATACGGTACTGTACGAAAGTGACTGCATAATTCAAGCTTGTTTGGGCAGCAGCATTGTCGCTTTGGGTGGTTACTTTTCCAGAGGTCACAAGAGGGCAACACCTTAATGACAAATCTCGTGGGGACACTTCACCTCTATAGTTTGACCATTAATTCATGAAGCACGAGTTGCGTGGGTTCGTGCCAGTTCGTGCATAATGTGCACTTGACATCATTAAATTAAAAGGCGACATCAACATCATCGAATTAGTCATCTGGGGACATCAACATACTGTATACTACATGTACGTCGCCACCATATTTAACCAACTTTAATATCCCACAAGATATACAATAATTTAAATCAATTTCCAATTTGAATTTCAGTTATAAGGTTGATTTTCCCATGGCGATACCAACCCAATTATATTTCCAATAATTGGCAGATGCCTAAGCAGTGTTGTCATATGAAATTGTCCACCTTAAATTAAATTTTCGTCAGTGTTTAGGTAACATATTTCAACCTAATGTAGATCCCCTCTTAACCTACCCCCCCTTCACTTAGGTTGTGGCCCACTAAGCTCTAAATGTCGTTGGGAAAGTTCGCGAAATGTCCAAAATTATACATGTATGTACTAGTACAGGGCACTGGTCAAGTTGTTTCAACTGTAGGACCCCGCTGAGCCCTAGGGCCGAGTGATGTTTTTGGGAGGTTGACCGGACATTCCGGGTCAGCTGATCCATTCCAGTGACCCCCTTAGTTGTTTTCAAATTCAAGAAGGAAAAGTACTGGGGATTGCGCCTCTGACCTTGAACTCCGCCCTATGGTCACGAAGGAGGTTTGCGATCCAGAGTTTGGGTCGGGATCGCGAAAGGTGGCAAAACGCGCTTTGGAAGCGTCTCGTTTAATTCGCCACTAATTTACGAGCTTTTTAATTAAAGGCCACGAAGGCAAATCCAGTTATTTACTCTGGCTTCCTCGTTATGAGACGCAGCCGTGCGGAATAATGCATTCGCAAGCGATGAACTTTGTCGAGCCATTTACGTTGAGGCTCAACTCTTTTATTCAGGCGTTACCAGCGGCAACAGGTGGCAGCCCTGCTCCTGCATGCCAGTGAGATATTGCGAAAAATACGATTCTGACTTCGGGGGAGGTCAGAGGACGGCGTTTGTTGTTGCTTTTTTACCTTCGCCCTAGAAATTGCCCGTTGTCTCGTTTCATCCTTGTTGTTCAATGTTGACGTTGAACGCACGCAGAGGGCGTTGCATGCCGTACCCCGTCACCGCCTGGTACCGACGGTACACCTACGTACCCCGTGCAAAGGTACTGAATTTGTCCTCGTCCCGCATGCGTGTCTGGGACAAACTTTCGTTATTTTACGATGCCCATCCCCATATGCTTCTCGGGCATGGTCAGGTGTCATCTTTCAGTATTCAAATTGCATCCTCGCAACTCTGATGCGCTATAGAGAAGAGTTGGGATTTTGGCAATATTTGTGGATTTTCTGTGGCACTGTAATTGTGACAGTACGCTGCTGATGTGCTCAGAACCCTTTTCATAAAGACAAATGTGCTAGCAATTGAAGGCGCCATCTGTTTTTTCAGTCCTACTAAAAGTCTGTATATGTACATCAATGATCAAATACTGTAGGTTGAAGACAGCCTGTGCCATATTCCACATGCATGTACTGTACAAGTTTCAAATGTATGGACTCGTAAAATATGGGCTTGTAGAAAGGGGTTCCACCAATGATATCGAACAAGTTGTAATTATTAGTTCGGTAACTATAAAACAAAACGTGTTGTATTGCATTGCAAAGTTATGCAACTAGTTTTAAAATGAGCAAAATGTTATTTAACATCTTGCTAGTATTGTACGTAATCGAATAGGTGTTATGCAAGTTGTAACACAGTTAAACAAATTTGTTGTATAGCAATGTTCTGTGATAAATATGTACATGTAGTGTAAAGTATGGAGGTAATACAGCACGTACGGTAATATAGAAGTGTAGAAAATTTGTGTTTTGGGACACACATACTTGTGCGCATTACTCCATACCTTTATGGAATACGGCACAGGAAGCTAGTTTGCTACCTTTTCGGTAGAGGGCGAAACAAGGGTGCCTGTAGTAGAGGCCCTGTATAGATAGAGGTTGGACAACTGAAAGTAATTTCCTATTGGTTGATGGTTGCACGTGACATATGGACGCCATTTTGGTCACCATGATGATCGGTTTACTTCTTTCCTACTGAGGGCTCTGATGTGAGCCAATAGGATTGCTTGCGTAATCCTGGGAATTTTAAACGTAGAGATTTTAAATGTAGCGCCGTAGCGGGACACACTCCTCCCCGGAATCTGGCCGACAACACTGTTCGATTGGGCATATGTAGGGGCGATCAAAGGCACGCGTTTTTCTTATGGGCTTGAAGGGCTTCCGTACGGCACAGTCTGGTACATGGTAACCAAAATGGCGTTTAAAAATTAGATGGCCAACCTCTCTCTATATAGGGCCTCTAGCCTGTAGCAGAAGCTTGGTTTAATTACTACGTCGTATTATGGAAGCTTTTTTTTTCAGATAAATTGATTATCGTAAATTGCATAACTTTCATCGCGCATGAATTGCTCTACACGGATTCGCGCGAAGTATTTATTTCTTCAATGAGTGCTGAGTGCGTGATTTTCGGAAACAATACAAATTACTGTCGCGAATTGATTAATGACTCGATACTTTTCACACATTAAATCTCGAAATGACCCGCGTTTTGAAAACAAATCCTCGACTCACGAAAATAAACATCCGGATTCACCTTGAATGCTTTGAAAAGAGATTCAAGGACGACTGTTCGCTTCTCGGAAATAAGTTATAAAAATGAAATTATAAAGGAAAAAAACAAACTTGCGAATGTATGTCTGCATGTGGTGCTAGAGACGCCAGATATCATTTGCCAAAGCGACCAATCCCAGAAGGGAAGGCAAAGGATGATGGAGTTTCACCTGAAATCACGTGCCACTGAAAGTGTGATGCAATGGTGATGCTCCGGGGCAGACCTTCACTGGTGGCCTTTGACCCCGGAACTTGTTTTTATTTTCCCTCCCCTTGCACATCGTGAATTTATCAGCCTTGGTTATCCCAGCTGAAAGTACGCCATTAAACACCCTTCTCGATCTCATTGGAGGGGGATGCACAACAAATACATGTACATGTACAATTTTTAAGCCAAGAATTCTGTTCGAGTGCTTTCCATCACGCTTTCCTTGCATATTTAAAAATGTAATGCATACAGTATGTACTGTACTGTACGTAAAGACATTAAAAGCATGCGATTCATTTTTGGAGTGCCAGATTCGCGCAATTCAACAACTTGCCTGCAAGCTGGACCTTCCAGAATGCGGACCTAATCGCCAACCAAGAATATTGTCAGTTTCATTCGCCTCATATGCCTCGTCCTGGCGTATAAAAAATGCATTTTACTCAACTTCTGCTGCGACCACTGTCATTATTTTCAGTTTTACCCAACCGACCACCTGGTACCAAGTACGAAAAAACACCACGTAAAGACTCAGCGAAATTAAATGATATGAATCCGGTGCTGGCACAGACGTTGCTGGTCAAGTGAGCAAATACAGTGAAGTTGAATGTGGTGAACGTGCATTACAAATCTATAATCCTGGCTCGTTCAAGTCGTTGAACAGTTGTATTATTGCGTTGGCCGATTCAAATACTCTTTAAACCTTAATGCCAGCTTAGACCGTCTGAAGTGCGAAAGCACCCATTTAAAACTAATACTGCACTAAAGGTTGCACCGATCGATCGATGCGTAAAACAAAAATCCCTGTTTTGATATACCGATGAATTTGTCTATAAACAGCCGCTGTAATTCTTGTTTTCCAATATTTACCCAATGTGAGTAAACATTGTTGCAAAAGGAGGCGTTTTGACGTGTTTTCCCATGGTTTCGTGTTTCATGATGGAGGTTTTCAATTTTTCATTTGCAACGGTTCTATCGATTTATTTGCAAAGATAGCGGAATTCTGTATTAATCATGTTGGAGATCAGGGTTTGAACTTCACTTCAACACAGCCTTCGAATCTGTGTTAAATGCCCATCGCCATATGCGGTTTATTGGTGTCAGAGATGACAAAAGTCGAAAAATGATGCAAATGTTGATAATATCGCTTCAGTGACTTGCCGATTCCTTCTGGGGGGGGGCGAAGGGTTGTCACCTCAATTTCTATGGAAGATAACATATTTCGTCCTCCCAATTGGTCATACTTTCAGATTATTGGATAACATGTTTTACTGACAAACCGTCACAAACCATCGTGGTTTTCGCTTATACAGACATAAAGATGACTGCGTGACCATCACGTTTAGTTTGTTTTTGGACTCCTTTGAGATTTGGGCATCGACGCTCTACTTGCATTTGCCTACTCGCTGCCGCTGAAGTGCTTTTTATTCCATGATGATGCTTACAGGCACTCAATTCTTCTTCAACACTTTTGTAATATTTCAGAAAGCGTTTTCACTCGCAGCCAGCCACCTGATAACGAGGGAGTAACGAAATTGGGCATAAAAAAGGAAAACGAAACGTATACAAATAATAGCTTTGTTGTCTGTCAGCTTATAACTGCGCCAAAGTGACCTTTGGGAATAATCTGAACTGAAAAGCACCGTTTATACACGAAGGAAGGATGTGAGAATTTCCCTTTTAAAATTTATCTTCTCGAAAGTTTTCTTACTTTCGACTTCTTACTTACATTGTAGCTTCTCAGCATGTTTGTTCGTCGCAGTGTGACTGGTAAACGTGATGCAGTGCTCGAATCGTAGTATGATTACGATTTTAGTCCTATAGAAAAGGGTTCCTCCAAACCTGGAAAAAGTCAGGGAAATCAATAACAGATTTGCATAGCTAGATATTGGTTAGCACAAAAAACGAGAGATAATGGCGAGCAATTCTGTAATAGAAATTTTTTAATCTAAATTTGCTGTTTCTTTGTGAAAATGTGTTTTATCTCCTGTTTATATCACACATGTGTATTTCTAAAGTGGCGCAACTCAAAATTGTCAATTCCTGGTTTAGGACTGTATTACGTAACGGCAAGCTAAATGAACGTTCTCTATCTTAAGAAAAAAATTTCTTAGAACCATATAGTTTCTGCAGGATTTGCTGGTATGTCACGTAGGAAATAATGGTGTTGTATGTCAAACTTGCTTGAATTTTTTGAGTGCGATATAAATACATGTATAACATTCCTTACATTGGCATCTCATATTTTTGCATTTTTCAGTGGTCAGGGTGGTCAGGGAAGTTTGATTTAATACCTGGCACTGGAAAAGTCAGGAAGTTGAAAACGTAATCTCTGGAGGAAACCTGTATAATGCTCTACAGTATTTTACCGTCAAAAAAGAAGTTGATACGCGTAAAATTTTTATCCATTTTTCTGAACACGCGCGTTGTCGGGATGTTCCTGAAGGTGAAAATTCTCGTCGAAATAATAACGCTCCAATTCTCCATGCCTTATTTTCTCATCATCGTCGTTACGTTGTACATGTACGTGTATATTCGCATTTCTGTCTTCTCACAAAGTTTTCATTTTGGGGCCTGTTAGGATCATCATTTAATGTCATTCATGAGCGCCCAACTGGCAGAAAATTACCGTCATTTATTTCAAGAAGAGGGCGTAATGAATGCAAAAGATGGGAGCCAGGATGAGATCAAATTTACGCCGAGACATACCTGGTCCCGTGGGATGGCTCACTTTTCAGCCACAAAAGAAAGCAATTTATGGGCTATTATTTGGCGAGGCACTTTGAAAAGATACGCCACCAGAGCCCCTAACCGCCGAGAAAAACTCGCGATTTAAGCCCTGGATGAGCAAACAGACGTTAAGAACGGATTTGGAGCAAATCACTAATTACAATTGTCTCTTTGGGTCAACACCCCTGAGGTTTCTTCGCACGTTTCATTGGAAAGAAAAACAAGGCTCGTAGTGCATGACAGCTTGGACGTAGTGGAAAGCGCAGTAAAAGGAAAAGCGAAGCAAGGTCGATGTGTCTGTCTGCATGGCACTATATAGCACTGTAGTCAATAAAGGGCAAACTGACATTTTACGTTTTAAATTCAACATGAAAATTGAGAATCGGCAAATTCCGTTTGGATTGATTTTAATCAAAATGCAGCTAGATTCCCACTTCCTGGAAAGTCAGGGAATTCCTGAAAATGTCAGGGAAATTGAGATTGTTAGCGTCTGTCAACTGGTCAGCTTTCAAATTTGGGATAACATCCGTCATTTTTCTTATGTTTTTCAAATAATCTCATGTAAAATGCCAGGGAAATGACTGAAAAGTTGTTAGGGAAATCGACTTGAAAATTTCAATGGGAACTGTGTAATGGTTGAAAACTAAGGCGTTGATATTTCTCGGATTTTGATGCTAAATTTTCAAATCAGAAAATATTGCGCTGTCGCGTCCATTATTACAGTGTACATGTACATGTATGTTGTTTCTACTTTCTGGATCTTCTACATGTACTATAGCTCGCGAAAGAATGCAAGATCCACGCTTTCGTTTAATTAACCTAGAAATTGCTGACTTCTGTAATTTGCTAAGTATGCTGCAAGTCCATTGCACGAATTGCCACTCGGGTCGTTGATTTTATTACTGGTTAATGTAAAATTTCACACATGTGAAACTGCAGTGCGCATTGCTGTTTTTCCCGTTTTGTAATTTGTTAACGGAGGTAACGTAGATTACTCGTGTAGATTAACTAAATATAAGTGTATATTTATCAAAAACGTGGTGTCATTGCTAGTTTACAAAATACGGTACTTACGTATTATCCTAGACTACCTCAAAATGTATCATTACCGACTGCTCTCATCCATTAGGTTAGGTTAGGTTAGGTTAGGTTAGGTTAGGTCACAGGTCGCAGTTGGTACTGCATTTTGAGGTAGTCTAGGATAATACGTAAGTACCCAAAATACTTGTAGACTGGTGCTTTTATTTGATAATTGATTAAATTTAGCGAATGTGAATTTTGCTACCAAAATAAGGCGCGTACACAATCGGTCTGAAATGATCCTAGATCTGATGGGCTCCCCCTCGCGAACAATATAATTACCATTAAATATAGATGACATTGCCCGCTATCGAAGAACGCAAAATTGTTGTAGGAAGTGTAAGGAAAGATGTTAGAAAAGTTCATTATTCATTCCAACATTTCTACGACGTGCGATCATCTATAGTCGATGGAACGGGAAATGACTTTCTGGAAATTAACTTCCCTCGCATCTTCTTCACAAACTGACAGTGTCAATGCTCTGAAGCAGAAAAACGCATTTTTCGAAGAAAAGCCATACAAATACCGCGGTTGCAATTGCAAATGTGCGAGATCTGTCGATCTAGAATAGTTTATTCACGGGGGCCTATGAACAGCATTGTTCTCCATCCACTTTTTGCTACCAGAAAATTGTCATCGTGTCGCTTTGTCTCGTCAAATTGTATAATGCACGAAACGTGATTTTTTTGGGTGACGATTTTGGTTTTGTATTTTTTTTTTCTTTGTTTCGAATATTTGAGAGAAATTTTATTGTTCGCTCTTTTCGTAATTAGCGTCAGAACATTTCCTGAGAGACATGTTCGCCAAATTGACTCAGTTTGGTCAGTTGGGCTACATGTATAATATACTATACCAACGTGCCAGTCGAAATTGCACGTCAAACACAAATTTGAACTGAATTCGTGTTTTGAAAGTAAACGTGACGTTCGTATTTCAGTGTGGTTTGGGTTTCAATTAGGCTGCGATATACAAAGAACAATGCGATAATTTGGGTTTAATTGTTGTCATTCAATGTACGTTCTCCCTGGAGGTCTCGCCTTTCATAGGCCAATGGTTCGGCTAGTGTTTCCAGCTCGTGTTTGGCACTCGCTCCAATTTGTACAATTAAAACATCGGATATTTTTTTCGCTAATTGGCATACGTCACACATCCTAGTACTTGCCACTTCTTCCTCAATGGTACCTTTAATTTAATTTAATGCCATGCTATTGCCAGTGTCCGCATAACGTACATGTATATAGGAAATCTGGCCTTTTCCCGCTCGATTCAATATCAAATCTCGGTTTTACGGACCATTGGGTTGACTTCACGACGATTTTTCCATCGGCACTCATTTGGGCTCTGAGCCATTTCTTGAGCCATAAGCTACTTTTCAAGAGATGGAATTTCGTGCCAGCCAAATATACTGTTAGAAACCCGGATGTTGCTCTCTTTCTGGCAACTGCAGGCGACTCGATGGGAAACTTAATTCTAGGTTTGAAATTCTCCAACTTTCTCAGAACCCGCATTAATAACCATTTTTCCTTTGATCTTTTTTAGGCCGATCTTGTCATCCAGATCACTTCCGCTGCGACAACGGGCTTTGCATTCCCAATAGATGGGTGTGCGATTATCACAAGGACTGCGAAAATGGGGAAGACGAGCACCAATCGTGCCGTAAGTGAGACGCATTAGCCTAAATTGCTAACTGCCATCATACTGCGAGAATGTGTTATGAATTTATCGTTCTCTGTTCTAGCTCCACCATTGTGCCAGGCAGACGAAATTTCGTGCACCCAATACGTGTGGAATCAATCGTACTGCCTTCCCAAGTTTTACAAGTGTGACAAAGTCGTCGACTGTGTCGATGGTTCAGACGAGGGCAACTGCAGTAAGTTATGCGGATAATCGCCGTTGAAAAATGTCTGTCAGAACTCTCCAAGTAATGTTTTTTAACGTTTGACTATTTCAGATTACAGGACGTGTCAGCCAGGAGACTTCACGTGCGGGAGCGCGATTTGCATCCTCAGCACGAAGAAATGCGATGGCTACTACGATTGCAGGGACCATTCGGACGAGCACCTGTGTGGTCAGTACGAGGATGACATTGCGCACATTCACAAATTTGCAAGGACTTCATTTTGCTCGTTTTGTTCACAGGAATTACGTCTTGCCAGTTGGACGAGTTTCGGTGTGCCAACGGGAACAAATGCCTGGATGCTTCGAAGAAATGTGACCATCAGGACGACTGCGGGGATAATTCTGATGAGCAGGACTGCAGTGCGTGATCATTTTCTTACATGTCAAACATTCTAAGCAGAAAATTATTGGTTTCAATGAAACGCCATGGGCTTTACGCAGAATTTTGCTGAGCCTGAGCGATGGCGCCATTAAAATTAATAGTCCTCACAAATAAAACAGCCGAAGCCATTTTCTTTAATGAATCTCAACGTGAATTATCTTCGGAGATGAACTTGTCGCACAAAATATTCAAATTGGCCCGCCTACCTTGGCGGTTGCTATGGCAACATCATGCCAAGTAATGTTTTTTCTGTCGTTATGATGATGGGCACCATCAGCATGTGTAGCCCATTAAGTGTTCTACGAGCGAGGAAACTACAGAGATAAGGCTTTAAAGAATAATCCAGGAAAGCAGTAATTGGCCTTATAATAATCAAAATATGCAGCTATTTTGTGTTCTCGCATTGAAAAGTAACGTTGTGGTTTAGTTATGGCTGTTGGTTACGGTTTCTGAGGAATGGCTCATTGGAATTGTTGGAAAGAATAAAAGTGGTCTAGAAGTGATAAAAGTATATCCAATTTTCAAAATCGATATGCCGAAGTTTTTTCAGTAATTGAAAACTTGCGATTTCGACTTTGTCCATTCAAAGAGATACACTACTCGATTACTGTAATTTAGCATTCACCCATTTTTATTTAGATGTTTCATTTATGTACTTTAATTTAATTCGATTAATTTTTGTTCCCAAATTAGATTTTCCACCATGCCTGGAATCTCAGTTTCGTTGTGATAATTCTGTTTGCGTTCCTAAACAATGGCGTTGTGATGGGTATAGCGACTGCAGCGACAATTCTGATGAACGCAATTGCAGTGAGTTTATACAGATGTTGTTTGAGAACTTGGGGAGGTTGGTTATTTTTATAATGACTCGATGTGTTTTTAAACCTACAAAAATCATTGTAGCTGAAATCGAATGCCCACCCAATAAATTTCGATGCCCTCGAGAAAAGAAATGCATTGAAAGGACAAAATTATGCGATGGAAAAAACGACTGTGATGATGGGTCTGACGAGAAGCAGGCTTGCTGTAAGTGTTTTTCTGGTCTCCATTTTTCAAAGTTTTTGTTGTTTACTGATATTTTATGTTGTTCAATTTTATGTAGCTAAGGAACGGTGTTCTACTTTGACTTGTGAACATGGATGTCGAGCTTCTGTAAATGGTGGCATGTGCACTTGCCCCGAAGGATTTGTGTTAAATTCTGAGAATCTACAGTCATGTGAAGGTAATATGCGAGGGAAATAAGTAAAACGTTTAAAAGAAATTGGTTTCTTATTGGTGTTAAATTAGTGATGCCAGTTTATATCATCAGCCCTGAAAAGGTTAAGGCTCCCTATCACGTAATTGTTTGGTATCATAATAATATTTTGTTTATCAGATCGTGATGAGTGTTCGGAATGGGGCTTCTGTGATCAATTGTGTACAAATAATCACGGAAGTTACAAATGCTTTTGTGCTCCTGAATACACATTAACTTCAGATGGAGTGTGCGAGGCTAACTCAAGTATGAATAAGTTTTAAATTTTGAATTTTTGTATGCTGACATTTATTTTCCAATCTTTAATTTTAACTTTTCATGTGTTTGTCAGGTAGCGTAATGCGTTTAGTATTTGCGCACCACAATCAACTGTACCTGATGGACAGACACGGAAACGGGCAGCAAATAGTGACCACCACTAATGCTGCTGGTGTAGACTTTTATTATAAAAATAAACTGATATTCTGGTCAGACATGGATACCCGTAAGGTAGTCATTAATTTCCAATTTTGTGACTGCTTTTGAGTTCTTTAGACCAGTGGTTTTTGGAACTTTAGTAACTTTATTACCAAGCACAGTATTTTTGAATCAATGAATCATTCTTGGTATTTTGTTAATTTAAGGTATATTCACTCCGTTACGATGCGACACCCTCGTCAAGGACGCAGGATGACATTAGTTTTCCAGGGCCCTGGGTGCCGATCGCCATTGCTGTTGATTGGATAGGCAGTAAATTGTATGTTTGTGATGCCACCGGACAAATGGTGAGCGTGTTTGAGCTGGATGGAAGATGGCGCACTTTGGTACTTAGTGGCAATCTCACATCGCCTGCTGATATTGCTCTTGATCCAACAGAAGGGTACTATAATTTCTTATGTAATATATTCGTGATATTTGTGAACAAGCTGTTATTGTTGAATTAGAAAATTGATAACCATTTGACGTATATACAGTATGTTTGCATTTATTTAAAAATGCTTTTTAATTAATCATTTACTTACTAGTGGAATCTTTGACCTTTTAGGTATCTGTTCATAGCAGATTCCAGCAGAATCGTCCGTACCAACATGGATGGCACCAATTTCGTTTCCATTGTAAGAGGTGCAGTTCACAAGGCTTCTGGAATAGGGGTAGATGTTTATGGCAAGAGAATTTATTGGTGTGACAATCTTTTGGATCAGATTGAAACCTCTGATTATGAAGGAAAGCACAGGTGAGGACATGTGCGAAACATTAGTCATGTTTCTACATGAATTATTAGGGAAACTTTGGTAGAATTTTATGCCAGAAACTGCGATCTTGTTTTCAATTTAGTTTAAATTTCTGTATTTATTTTATTGTGCCAATAGGTTTCAGGTTGTTCGAGGCAGTACAAATATACCTTCTCCCAATAAATTGGCTTTGTTCGAAAACCAAATTTTCTGGACGGATGGCACCAGGCAGGGTGTGATGGCCATTCAGAAGTTTGGTGGCGCTAACACAATTACCTATGTCTTCAGAAACCGCTCTGAAATTCGTGAACCCAAATCCATCAAAGCCATGCATCCACTTGCCCAACCAGATGGTGTGTTATACTTACTAATCGATGAGTTGATTTATTTTTTCAAAATGTTAAACTCCAATCGGCATAATTTCTATTTGCCCCTCGCAGCTCCAAATCCATGTGGTTTGACCAATGGCCACTGCCAACATATGTGCCTTTTGACTCGAGCACCAGATGAGAGAGGCCTTGGATATAGATGTGTTTGCAACATCGGTTATCAACTCGCTCCTAATAACCGAGATTGCAATTGTGAGTAATAAGTTAGTTTTTAAAGGCAGTTTTGATAATGATTAAATTGGTTAAATTTCTGGACTCTTGGTAGCACCAAACCCTATGCCAGCCCCAACTACAATCAGGCTAATTTATTTCATTTTCAGTGGTGGAAGAATTCATAATATACTCTCAGCAGAAATTCATCCGTGGTGTTTTGCTTGAACAAGGAACAACTGGATTTAACGAGGCCATGATTCCAGTGGTCAACCGTGCATCGCGGTTTGTTGGATTAGATTTTGATGCTGACGAAGATTACATTTATTTTTCTGATGTCATAAGCGACGTTATTTATCGCATCAAAACTAATGGAACGGGTATGCAGCGACTGTTCTTTTGGAGGAATATAAAAATGGCGATAACAAGTTATTGAATGAGATTGTCTTATTTACAGGCAAAGAAAGTGTTTTAGCTTCGCAGAATGAAGGCGTGGAGGGCCTTGCTCTTGATTGGGTAACCAAAAATTTGTATTATATCGACAGTCGCAAAGGAACTTTAAACGTTCTGAGAGCGCAGAATAATTCTCAATCAAGGACATTATTGAAAGATCTGAGGAGACCACGTGGTTTGGCAATCCATCCAAATAAAGGGTGAAGCTTTGTTCATTTTATCTTTCAGTTGAAAAGAATATACATTACATGTAGTTTTATAATACCGTGACTGCAATATCCTCTTTTAGATATTTATTCTTTTCTGAATGGGATCGTCCAGCAAACATCAGTAGAGCATTCCTTGATGGAACCAATAGAACAGTTTTCCAGGATCTTCTGTTAGGCTGGCCTAACGGGTTGGCCATTGACTATGATGCTGATAGATTGTATTGGTGTGACGCTCTTTTGGATCACATTCAACACTCCACTTTAGATGGCACGGACATTCGAACACTGTCTAGCAGGCTAATCCGGCATCCGTTCTCCTTGGTTGTCTTCAGAGGTAATTTTGATATTTTATCTTCTTTGATGGCTACTTTATGTATTTTTATTTCCTCATGTTTTTAATTATATCTGCAGAATTTGTTTTTGCAACTGATTGGCGTTTGGATGCAATTCTTCGAGTTCATAAGGAGAGTGGCGAGCAAGAACATGTACTCATGAATGCTGAGGAAGCCAACCGTTTATATGGAGTAAAAGTTTTCAGCAAGCACCTTCAAACTATTCACAGTAAATTCCCTGTTTTCTAATTAAAGATGCCCCATTGCAAAACTCACTGCTTGCTTTTGTTTAAAATTTGTATGCTCTTGTTTTTCAGTGCAGCATCCTTGTCGTTACAATAATGGTGATTGTGACAAGTTTTGCTTTGCTGTTCCACACGAAAGTAATGTTGGGGAGCTGACTGCACGATGTGGTTGCCCATATGGCGAGCGACTTAACGTGGATCAGAGAACGTGTATGCTTGATCCAAGTGCCGAACCACCTGTTGAGCCTTGCCCAAATGCACGAGAATTTACCTGCAACAACAAACGTTGCATTCTTAAGACTTGGGTCTGTGATGGTGACAACGATTGCTTAGATAATTCAGATGAAGAACAAAATTGCACCAGTAAGTCTTTTCCATTTAATCTAAATATTTTAATGTAACATTGTTGAAAAAAAATGTAATAATCGTGCAGATTAACTCGCCTTGGCATTTGTAGAGAAAGTCTCCAATCATGTACTGCGAAAATCTGTCTGTGCTAATTCACTATATATTTGTCCGTTTTATTTTAGAAGCCACTTGTTCTGCTGACGAATTCCAGTGCACAGGTGGACGGTGCATTCCGTTGTCATTTAAGTGTGATTCTGACAATGATTGCGGTGACCATTCAGATGAAACTGGCTGTGGTAAGCATTGCTACTTTGTATGTGTTTGTGCATGGGGAATACATAATAAGTTAATTTAGTTAGTTATCCAAATCATTGTTTTAAAGACAGAACATTGTTTTGATTTTAATTTGGTTTTATTGATTTCTTTTTGATTTTGCCTCACTGCAGTGAATGTAACGTGTGATGCAAGTGAATTTTCTTGTTCGAACGGAAGGTGCATTCCGCAGAGCTGGAAATGCGACTCAGAAAATGATTGCGGGGACGGATCTGATGAAGGCGACTTTTGCAGTAAGTGGGTTTCTTCGCTGCACATTTCTAAGTATTTTGTAAATTGCTTCAAATATTTTTTTTTCTTGGCAGAGGACAGGACATGTGCCTATTATCAGTTCACTTGTCCAAGATCTGGGCATTGCATTCCTCAAACCTGGGTTTGTGATGGTGATAACGACTGCTTTGACAATGCTGATGAGGAAGGCTGTCCGCCCACCACTTGCACATCCCGTCAGTTCCGTTGCACCAACATGAAACAGTGCATTCATCTCACTTACAAATGTGATGGAATTCCTGATTGTGATGATGGATCAGATGAAGTCGGCTGCCGTATGTCATACCATTACCTACATACTATTTTTTATTTTGCATATTTATTGAATATTTATATTTTTTTTTAACATTCAGCGACAACATCTACTACTCAGTGTGATGATGATAAACACTTCCAATGTCAGAGTTCCAGGATTTGCATACCCAAGTCTTGGTACTGTGATGGGAATGCAGACTGTCCAGATAAGAGTGATGAGCCTGCATCATGTGGTAATCTTCCGAGACATCCATACTTTTACTTTCCTCGTCTACGGAAACGTTTTCTATAATCGACGACTATTATTCATATTTTTTTTTAAAAATTGCATTTGATAGAAAGGATGAAGTGTCCAAGCAACATGTTCCATTGTGATAACAGTCACTGCGTGTCCAAAACTTGGATTTGTGATGGTTCTGACGATTGTGGAGACAATTCAGATGAAGATGAGCGACATGCTTGCAGTGCGTGATTTGATTAACTTCTAATGCATGGCAAAATCATTTTACATAGTTAAATAAATTATCTTTTTTTTAATTTCTGCAGCTAAACCCAAATTTTACTGTCCTCATGGTCAGTGGCCATGCCCAGGTGTTAGTGAAGTTTGTGTCAACATCTCTCAAGTGTGCGATGGACAGCGTGACTGCCCAAAAGGAGGCGATGAAGGACCCAGCTGTCGTACGTATTATTTATTGACGGTTGATAACATTTTTGTTGTTACTTTTAAAATTGTTATTAAATATGTTGTTATCAATTATAATGGACTGGAATGTTACAAGTGTATCGATCTCTTATATTAATTTTAACTGTAATCTTATGTCATTTTTTCTTTCCTGTGTAGTTTTCCGTACTTGCAAAACATCGAATCCTGGTTGTTTACACGAATGCAAAGAAACCCCATTGGGACTGTTATGTCAGTGCCCAGAGGGAGAAAGATTGAACGGAACTAATTTATGTGTTGGTAAGCTGTTGCTGTTAACTAGTAGTTTAGCATTAAAGATTTGTTGTTTTCCAGATGGAAATTATCGTTATTTTTTCGTTAAAAGATATCGATGAATGCGCTACGGCTGGTGCCTGTGACCAGACATGCACTAACACCAAAGGCTCGTTTATTTGCTCATGTGTTCCGGGATATATTCGGGGTGTTGATGGGCATTCTTGCAAGGCAAATGGTTAGTATTTTTTGCTTTTCAACCACTTTTTAAGGATGCTGGCAAATTTAAGTGAATTTTCCAGTGTTTTAAAAATTTTTTTTGTTCACTGTTTAGACTCATCATCGGCTATGCTGGTTATCTCTAATCGTCGGTCAATCCTCACGACCGACCTCCAAACTCGTTTTGTTTTTCCCTTGCCTGTGACGGTTGAAAACGTGGTTGCCATTACTTCGGATATGAGGAACAACACATTCTACTGGTCTGACATGAGACTGAGGAAAATATTCCGTAATAAAAGAGAAGAAGTTGAAACGGTAATTATCAATAAAAAGAAAATTGATTGTCCAACAAATGAGATGTTGAGCTTCTCTGTTGAACTTTTCCTTTTAAGGTTATATCTAGTGGTTTGGACTTGGTGGAAGGGCTGGCGTATGATTGGGTGGCCAAAAATCTATATTGGGTCGACTCTCGCTTGGACACTATGGAGGTATCATCAATTGATGGAAAGCACCGTGTGGTTTTGGTCAATGATAATATTGAACAGCCTCGTGGTTTGGCTTTGGATCCAGCGGAATCGTTAGTACTTTAAATTTAAACAATTATAATATAATTTTTGGCACCAATTGAAGTAATTTCTTTATTCCGTTAATAACTGCAGGGCAAGATGCATTTTTTGGTCTGAATGGGGTTCCAATCCTCGAATCGAACGCATTGGAATGGATGGCAGTAACAGGATTCAAATTATAACCACCAAAATATTTTGGCCAAATGGATTAGCATTGGACCTGCCCAACCAACGTGTGTATTTTGCTGACAGCAAACTGGATTACATCGATTTTTGCAATTATGATGGAACTGGTCGACAACAGGTTTTGGCAGGAAGTCATGTGAGTGCAATTCAAAGCCTGAGTATTTCTTTCATCTTGCCTGGCTATAATCATTAATTCGCTGTTGTCTTACTTCAGTATTTGTTGCATCCTCATTCACTCACCGTATTTGAAGATAAATTATATTGGACTGATCGTCAGCTGAACAGAGTTTCATCTTGCAGCAAGTTCCGTGGAACAAATCAAACTGTCGTTACACATATGGTCGGGCAGCCTCTTAGTATTCATGTTAGCCATCCTTCTTTGCAGCCTGACGGTAAGTTTATAATTTGGTTCATTAACACATTGCTGATACAAAGGGAATCTGAAAACTACGATTTTGTGATGACATGATTTATTTACTGTACCTGCATCAGCACCCAATCCATGCGAAAACGCCCCTTGCACCCATCTTTGTCTTTTGTCACCTAATCCCCCGGGATATTCTTGTAAGTGCCCGCCTGGATTTGCTCAAGATAGAACTGCTTCTGGTGGAAATTGCATTCCAAGTGAGTTCAATTCTCAATTTACATTGATTGAAACTTGAATTTTTAAGATCAATCTCTCATAAAGTATGTTTAATTAATGATTTATTTAGTTGACACTCCACTACTGATGGTTATGGAGGACAATTACATAGTTGATATGAGCATTCGACCCAATGATACTTCTCGTGGTGCTATCTCCGCCGTTGTTGGAACGCACCGGGGTATCGATTTCGATTTCGACAAAAGGGATAACATTATTTACTGGGTTGAACTGGGGTTGGACAACTCTGAAAATGTAAATATGGATAACTGGATAAGCATTAATAGAAAGCTAGTTTGTGCACGCCTAATAGTTTGTTCACGTTATAATTACTAGAGCACGTTGTACATGATTAACATGACCAGTGCCAATCAAACACGATTCGTGGAAGATCGCATTATTGGTGCACCATATGCAATAGCATTTGATTGGGTTGGAAGGAATCTATATATTGGAAACCAGAAAGCCTCAAATTTGAAAGTTATTAAGGTAAGAATGAGAGGCAAACGTGCAATCATAATTCTAAGAAAAATGTTTTGCATTTTTTTATATTAATACTTCGAGCAATTACAAGAATATGTTACCTGGTTTTGCGGCTTATGCAGGAATGTCACTTTTGTGGGAAACTGCAATTCTCACCCTCGCCAGATAATTGGGGGTTAAACTGTATGTTTAAAATGTATTCCAATGTTTCTTGATTTTCCTCAAAATAGGTTGACGGGGTACCTCACCACCAAAGAATCATTCTTGGAAATGATGGAGCAGAAACTGGTGTTGCAAAACCCAAATCTATGTGTTTAGATCCGGCTGACGGGTAAGCTTACAACATGCAGTTCTTCCTTAATAATAATTGAAATAGATTGAACTAAATAACTATTTACCATGTAGAAAATTATACTGGATTGACTTGGGTGGTCCCAACGTACCTGCTAAAATTGGGAAAGTGGACATGGATGGCCGTAACCCAACTGTCCTAATAAAAGAAGGCATTGATCGCCCGGAGTTTATCACCATTGATTTGTCTTCCAAACAACTTTATTGGAGTTTAGGTGTGGAAGGAAAGGTAAAATTAATTTTCTGTGTATGTGAGCAAAATTCTCCTTAGATGGCCATCTTATTAACATAATTGTTTGAATTTCACTATTATTAGGTTGAAACATCAGATGTGAATGGGAATAGCAGACGGACTATTTTAGATGAAAATAAGGGCGTATTTGCCCCGAAAGCTTTGGCCGTCCATCAAAATAGTCTGTTTTATATTGATACGGTGCAAGAAAAAGTGGTACGGGTTTCCTTGCCGAATGGCGATAATCCAGTGGATCTCAAAACTGAAGTTCCTAGTTTGAAGAGCATCAAGATTTTTCTTCAACGCCCAGGTGAGTTTTCACATTTTCTTAAAGATAATTTTAATTGAATTCTATACATGTCACAATTTTTTCGCTAAAAAAACTTTGTTTTGTATTACAGCTAAGGAAAATCATCCCTGTCGCACAAACAATGGTGGTTGTCAGCACGTTTGTATTCCAACCACGAACAACCAACGAAGCTGCATCTGCTCGACAGGTTTCCGTGTCAAGGAGAAGACCCAATGTGAGGCTTACAATTCGTTCATTATAACAGCACAAATGAATACAATGAGAGGTTTCAGTTTGGAGGACAAATCTGAAGCCATGCAACCACTGTCTGGTTTAGGTAATGCCTGCTGGATTTATGTTAAATTTTGTTTAGTTTGTTTAGCTAGTAAATTTCATTCTAATTTTTTTTTTTAAATCTTGCACCCCCAACAATTTCTTTAGAACATAATATTGTCCATATTGATGTCCATGTTGCAAACAACTTTATTTATTGGGTTGATTTCGACAAGTTGTTTTCAAATGGAATCTTCAGAATTAAAACTGACGGAACAGGTCAACAAGGTATCATTACTGATGGCATTGGCACTAATGGCATAAGGGGACTTGCTATTGATTGGATTGCAGGTGAGAATCTATGAAGAATATTTCTAGTTAACTATTTTTAATGGATGTGCGCTATTACAGCATCTTGTCTCTGCATTAATTTGTCGTCTTTAGGAAACCTATACTTTTCAAATGTTTTCCACCATGAAACATATATTGAAGTGTGTCGATTAGATGGAACCCATCGTTTGGTGCTCATTAAAACTTCAACAGACGAACCACGAGAGATTGCTGTAAATCCCATCAAGAGGTTAGTCGATCACTAATCACGTTTGGCTTAGTTGGGGCTAGATTTCATGTTATCCTGATTATTCTACGAAAATATTTACACTGCGTAAATCAAATTTTAACAAAATATGTATAAGAAAACTAAAATTATCGATGATTGCTCCATTTAGGTTCCTGTATTGGATTGATGCTGGTCAATATCCGAAGATTGAGAAAGCCATGTTAGATGGCACTGGCCGGACAGCTATCGTTGTGAGTGGCATTTCCACTCCAAGAGATTTGACGATCGACGTCACGACTCACGATGTGTATTGGGTCGATTCTCAAGAAGATGCCATTCAAGTGAGTACAGTTTGCTTTACTTCCCATCCATGTTTGCACTTATATGCTCAGTTGTTTTTCTTCAACATATTTAGCGCGTTGGCTTTGCTGGTGGTCGCCGTCAAGTAATCAAACGTAATCTTCCCTTCCCCATCGGGGTGGCCGTTTTTGGCGATCACATTTACTGGGTTGACAAGAACGTCAGGACATTGTTTAGAATTAGCACGAAGCAGAGTGACAATGCAACAACGACGACAAGTGCTTTAGGCGAACGACTAAAGGCAGATTTGGAGAACCTGAGGGACGTTTCTGTGTTTGATGCTCAAATTCAACCACATGGTAAGTTGGGCATTTTCATTGAATCATGATTTTGCTGCATTGATGCAATAGTATTGTCAGCCCAAAACAATTAAACTATAAAAACTTTCTAACCATTTGCTTCATTACATAAAATTTTGTAGTGGATTCTCCATGCACAATTTCTGGCCAAGAATGCAGTCAACTTTGCTTTGCAATGCCTGAAGGAACATCGACGCTGCAAAGGAAGTGCCGATGTGCATCTGGGGTCCTAGCTTCAGATTTCCGTTCATGTGAAGGTAGTTATACACTGCCAGTTTCTAAATCAGCAATCCTCTGTGCTATCTTAGTTGATTAATATTTTTTAAACTTTGATAAATTTCTACTTGTGATTTATTAGATTTGAGCGAGTTCATGTTGTTGGCGACTAGAACTGAGATACGTCACATTGGCCTCGATCCGAAGGCTACCAGCCAAGTGTATTCTTTGAACACTACATTCATTAATGCTCTAGGAGTTGATTTTGATTTTGACCGAGGAAATATCTTTTTTACAGGTATACTGCGATATAATGGCCACTTTTAAATTTGAAAATTGAGGTTGTTAATTTAACTCAATATGAACTCCTGTTTTGCACTTTCAGAACTCAAACCAAACAGTCGGATTGGATATTTTTCTCAAGCAAATCCAACTCAAGTTAATATTTTGATCAATACAGGTGAGAAATCCAGAAATTGGTTTTGACGGGGTTTGAAACGTTTTGATTTATTGAAGCTAGGCAAGCTTGACGAAAAGCAATGAAAAAGGAGTACAAATAATGGGAGAAATAATTGTGAAATTGATGTTATAATGGATTTTTCATGGGAAATCTGCTGCAAACTTCTATGCCGTTTCTAAATACTCCTAGGCTAATAACTTTTGATATATTTTTAGGCATTAACCCTGAAGGCATTGCTGTTGATTGGACCAGCGAGAAGATCTACTGGGCCGATTCTGCCAATGAAAGCATTTATGCCATGAATTATAATGGGTCCCATATAGTGATGATTGCTCACGTGGATCGGCCACGAGCTATTGTTTTGGATCCATGCCAAGGGTAAGTTAACCTTATAAAACGGATGCCATAAACGGGATCCACTGCAAAACCTTCATTATAAGCTCAAAAACACTCTTTTGTACCATGTGATCACTAACTTTGTTAACAAAATGTGGACTAATTCTTACTAGCCACATGTACTTTTCGGACTTGGGACGCATTGGAAATGCTGGGAAAATTTATCGTGCAACCATGGCTGGTAATAACAAGACAGCTCTCATCACTACCGATTTGGCCCAACCCAGTGGCTTGGCTATTGACTATGACGAGGGTCGGCTATATTGGACAGATGCAGTCAGGTAATTAATTGAAGGGATTTTAGTCAATTTTTCGGTTTTGTGACATTGTTTGGGATAGCAAATAATTTATGCATTTCTATCAATTTATTTCAAAGGGAAAAGATTGAAAGAGCATACTTGAATGGCACTCAGAGAGAGGTCATAATTTCAGCTACTATTTATCCATTTGCCATTACGGTACATGGAGATTATATTTATTGGACAGACATTCAACTCCGTAAGTAGTTAATTGGTTACAATAATAATTTATAATCATTTTTAGCGAGTGTATTATATTGTTCAGCAACCTGTCAAACAGTTGATACATAATGTGATGCGTTAGTGTGTAACTTCTAGCTTGGGAGAATTCCAAAAAACTTGTTGGTAAATTAAATTAATGAACACTTAAGTAATAAGTACATTTTTGATGTCTTTCCAGATGGAGTGTACAGAGCTGAAAAACATACTGGTGCTGGCGTGACAGAAATTGTAAAACGACTTGATAATTCTCCCAGAGATATTCATATATATTCCAGAGAGCGACAGAAATGTTAGTATTTTCTGTCATCTGTCAAGTTGCAGTAGCATTTTACCAAGACTCCAATTTGATTTACGTTGTTGTAACATTTAGGCGATTTCAACCCGTGCCTTATTGACAATGGTGGATGTCAACAATCTTGTCATCATGTTGGAAATGGCACTGTACAATGCATGTGCAATACGAGTTTCACTCTGGTTAACGAAGGAAAGATGTGTGTGGGTGAGTAGCAATTTTCATGGACTTGGAATATGCTGGTCTGATATCGGGATATTCAAGTGTCTTAAAAATTCTATTCATGTCTAACAGGAAAGGTGAACAGCACTTGTGACTCATCGAAATTTTCCTGCTCTAATGGACGTTGCATTTCACGCATTTGGGCTTGTGATGGCAATGACGACTGCGGTGATAATTCCGATGAAGAATCTAACTTTTGCTGTAATTTTATTTTCTGCCAGTTTTGTTGTTGCAATTACCTGAAATATTGTTACAATATATATGAAGCCTGATGATACCTGAACCATACCAAAATCAGAAATGTTTGGAATGTGTTGTTGTTAAGAATTGGTTGAATTAATTTTTAAATTTTATTTGAAATATTTTAAAATGTTAAACATTTCGTAAAAAAAATAACTGGTTGGGAGAGTTAGAAATTCAGTGCTAAAATTGTAACAATTTTGAAAAATATCAGATTAGCAAGAATTAGAAACTGTAGTGACTTTTGCGTTTTTGAATTTGCAAGCTCTTCACACATGCAGCCCAGGGGAATTCCGATGCCAAAATGGCCGTTGCATTATGCGCAGTTGGCAGTGTGATCATGAAGATGACTGCGGAGACAGATCAGATGAACAGAAATGTGGTAAGCAATGAAAACGTGTTTCAGGACCTCATACATTTTTAACAAAGATTTAATTGATTTTATTGCAAAAATGTTTTCCTAATGCGTTTTTTTTAAACTTTTCAGTGTATCCACCATGCAATACAACGTCTGAATTCACATGTAAAAACTCCCGATGTATCACATTGGCTCAGACATGTAACGGAGTTGATGATTGCAAGGATGGTTCTGCTTCTGATGAAAACGTGGAATTCTGCAAAGACAAAAAAGTTAATTGTACTGGCAATAGTTACCCGTGTCTCACCACAAATATCTGTGTGGAATCCTATTGGCTGTGTGATCGTGACAATGACTGTGGTGATAATTCTGATGAAGATCCAGCCATTTGTTCGCAACGAACTTGCCCACCAAACAGTTTCAGGTAAAAGTTGTGCATAATTTTCATGCCTAGCAGTGTAAGTTTTGATGTTTTTAGCTTATTGGTTCAAATATTTCCGATTAATTTTAGGTGCCCCAATCATCGCTGCATTCCTGCTACGTGGCACTGTGATGGGGATGACGACTGTGGGGATGGCAGTGACGAACCTGAGGATTACTGTAAAAGCGAAACCCACACGTGCTTCGGTGATCTGTTCACTTGTGATAATGGCAATTGCATTCCAAGGATATACATTTGTGATGGTGATGACGATTGTCAGGATAAATCTGACGAAGATAGCCGCCATCAGTGCAGTAAGTATAGTTTTCAAAATAATAATTTAGAAATAGAGAAGCCTGACTGAATTTTTCACTGGGATTTTTGTACAAAAAACGATATTCTCATTTGATGAATCGGCGTATATTTATGTAATTTATTAATAGATAATCGCAAGTGCAATCCGGAATCTGAATTTCGTTGTGCTCAGAATAAAATGTGGGGTCGACCCGAATGTATTCCTAAACGTTGGGTGTGTGATGGAGAACCTGACTGTGTGGATGGTGCTGACGAGAATACAACATTGCACCGTTGCCCTCCTACCCAGTCGTGCGACGACGACAAGTTTCCTTGTAACAATGGTCGCTGCATCAATAAAAATTGGCTATGCGATCATGACAACGATTGCGGAGATGGATCTGATGAACATCGAAACTGCAGTAAGCTTAGAAAAAGCTTTTTGGCACGAAAACTGATAAACATGGAAGTTAAATGCATTTCAATTAACTTTACCGTATTTTTCTAGCATATCCTCCGTGTGAAAAGGGTTATTTTGAATGCCGCAACACAAAATGTATCCGCGAATCCTATGTTTGTGATGGGGAGAACGATTGTTTTGATGGCACTGATGAAGCGAACTGCAGTAGGTTTCTAATCTGTTATACCCTCGCAATTAATGCTAAATCACAAATATTACTTTCAAGAAAAATTAAACGATCCCTTTGAATCATTTGATAATTCGACATTATCTTAATGTTTGTTGTAAATTGTCTAGCTACTCCTGCTCCCTGTCCGGAAGGCAAGTTTCAGTGCACCAACAAAAAGTGCATCGATGCAAGCCTCGTTTGCAACAAGCAACCTGACTGTGAAGACAATTCGGACGAATCCTCTCATTGTGGTATGTTCAGATGTTCTGTTCACTCTGCTTTTTCTGCGCCTCCATTTAAGCCACCTGGGTTCCCTAATATATTCATAAAATTATGCATTTAGATGTTGATGAATGTGCCAAGGTGGAATTGAATCAGTGTGCTCACAAATGCATCAATAAGCCCATTGGTTATGAATGTGCATGTAATCCTGGCTATAAACTTACTACGGATGGCAAAGCATGCGAAGACATCAACGAGTGTTATCAACACCACAGCAAATGCAGCCAAATATGCGAAAATACTCGAGGGTCATTTTTGTGCAAATGTAATGAAACTTACTATGACCATGCTGTGGATGGACACAGCTGTAAAAGAAAAGATAGTAAGTTTGACTTTAAAATTCGGGTCGTCAAAAGTCTTTTCAGTTCAGTCAAATTTTTAAGTCGCGCTTTTTTTAAAACTTTTTTTTAGAGGAGAAGCCATGGCTGATTTACAGCAATCGCTACTATATCCGAAATCTCACGATCGATGCATCAAGTTATGGTTTAGTCAAGATGGGTTTACGGAATGTCGTTGCTCTAAGTTTCGATCACAAAGAGGATCGGCTATACTACTGCGATGTTGGCAATAAAGTCATTCAAAGGATGTTCTTAAATGGAACACAGCAGGAGTCAATTGTGCGCCACGACACACATGGGCTAGAAGGGCTTGCTGTCGACTGGGTGGGCCGGAAAATCTACTGGTTGGACAGAAATGGCAAGCAGCTCGATGTGGCTGAACTCAATGGGACAAACCGCAGGGCTCTAGTGTACAAAAACATTAATGATCCCCGTGGTATCGTTGTTCACCCTGGCATAGGGTAAATATAATCGACGCCCTGATCATTGTGAAATGCACCTTCACATTGGAATTTTCATTGCATTTATTTCATCTGTCGATTAGCTACCTGTTTTTCTCTGACTGGGGTTTGATGCCGTACATTGCTCGACTTGGCCTAGATGGAACCGAGTTGACGAGAATAATAACTAATGAGCAGAAGTTAGCTTGGCCGAATGCTTTGGCGATCGACTATTTTGCTAACAGATTGTACTGGGGAGATGCCCACTTAGATTACATAGGGTAAGTGATTTGAGGAGCCTGCATTCATGATTTCATCCTTAGTCCATAACTTAGGGAAGGTGGTCCATAACTGGACATAGGACACAGTGTTTGGTGCTGGTGTTCCTAGGTTACCCATGGTTTTATTTATTAATAAGCATTTAATTTTTAAATTATTTCATTCTGTGTAATATTTGTTGTAGCTCGTCCGATTTCGATGGCAAAAATATGAAGGAGATTATGGTCAATGTTCCTCATGCCTTTTCATTGGCTATATTCGACGATTACATGTTTTGGACAGATTGGAATCTCAAGAGCTTGCAGCGAGCCAACAAACTGAATGGGGATGGTTTGATGACGCTGATAAATTCCACTCACCGACCTTATTCAATTATCATATATCACAAATTAAGCCAGCCAGAATGTGAGTTGCACTCGGCTTCTGTTTCCATTTTGTTGTGAAGTTTCATAACTGTCATTTATTGAATTATTTTATTTGTGCGTATAGATTCCAATCCATGTGGAATGAACAATGGTGGATGCTCTCATCTATGTTTAATTTCGCCTGGTGGTCGCACATATAAATGTGTTTGCCCTGATAGTTTCTATCTCGACAAGGACAACCTGACTTGCTTGGCCAATTGTTCGGCAGGGCAGATTATGTGTGGCCGAAGTGATGACAGATGTATTCCTTATGCTTGGAAGTGCGATGGTGAAAGAGACTGCAAGGATGGTGCAGATGAGCCAGCTACTTGTGGTTAAGTTTCACTTTTACATAATTTTCCCAATAAACTAGGTGTTGATAAAATTTGATGCAACATTATTGTTTCTTGTTGATATTTACCGTCTGTGATGAACGTTACTAATGTTACTATTCATATTGTGTGTTTAGTGGCTCGCCACTGCCGTTCCGGTCTATTCCAATGTAAAAATGATAATTGCACCAACTCCGTCAATGTGTGTGATGGTTACGATGATTGCGGGGATCGCTCGGATGAACTGAATTGCCGTAAGAACTAAGTCTTAATGATATGGTTACATATCCGAACAATTATAAATTCTTAGTGGA
This sequence comes from Kryphioiulus occultus, assembly GCA_034687865.1. Taxonomy (NCBI): domain Eukaryota; kingdom Metazoa; phylum Arthropoda; class Diplopoda; order Julida; family Julidae; genus Kryphioiulus; species Kryphioiulus occultus. The sequence goes on from JAQGAF010000122.1 coordinate 28,616, forward strand.
ACTTTTTTTCTACAGCACAATGGTGCGCTGAACACCAATTTAAATGTGCCACAACTGGACAATGCATTCCATTTGCTTGGCATTGCGATGGCAATAAGGATTGTTCGGACGGTTCTGATGAAGACTCAAAATTATGCAGTATGTGAATTTTCCCCAGTGATAGAAACAGTTTTAAATGCAGAGAACCAATAAATTCCATGTGTTAAAATTTACAGCTACGCAACAATGTGATAAAGACACCCAGTATAGGTGTAAGAATGGACGTTGCATTCCGAAAATGTGGTATTGTGATTCTGACAATGACTGCGGAGACGAGTCTGACGAATTAGCCCACTTATGTCGTTAGTACAAGTTTGCTCATTAAATGATTTGCTGTAGTTCAACGAATGACTCGTTCACAAACTGTAATGTGTATTACAGGAAACAACAACTGCACACATGGGTGGCAAAAATGCCCATCACGTGGCAATTACAGATGTATTCCAACGTGGCTCTTCTGTGATGGCAAAGACGATTGCAGGGACAACTCGGATGAGACCAACCCTCAATTTTGCCCACAGTGTAATAGTGCGGGTGACTTCCGTTGCAAAAATAACCGCTGTATCCCTAAGCATTGGAAGTGTGATTTTGAGGATGACTGTGGTGACAAATCTGATGAAGATCCTAGCATGTGTGGTAAGCATATCTGTGTAGTGAGCGGAATATACAGTACCTATCCTTGATTTGCGCGAGTGCATCATCCTTTTATTTTTATTGCAGCCCACCAGTACCGTAATTGCTCTGAAAGTGAATTCCAATGTGCTAACCGCAAATGCATTCCTGGATCTTGGCATTGTGATGGGGATGATGATTGTGGAGATAATTCTGAAGAAAAAGACTGCACCACGCATACTTGCAGGGTACTGGAGATGTTATTTTGACTACTTAACAAAATAACTTCCATTTCATTTTCTAAATTAGATGTACGTTTTTGCAGGCTGATCAATTTAAATGCACTTCTGGTCATTGCATTGGCCTGCGATTTGTTTGTGATGGTGATCTGGACTGCACAGATGCGTCTGACGAGAAAAGTTGTGCCACCCGGTTCCCCAATGGACGCTTCTGCCCTCAAAGTTTCTTCCAGTGCAACAACACTGTGAGTTTCACTTCATTCCTTCAATTAAATTTGTTCCCAATTTTTAGCAATTCACAACCACTTTTAATTTGACCCTAAATGTTAATATGTAGGTATGCATTAAGAAGGACTTCGTTTGTGATGGCGATAATGACTGTGGTGATAACTCCGATGAATTAAACTGCCGTACGCTTCTCATTAAATTTTATCAATTTGAATTAATTGGCTTGCCGAACTTTTATGCTCATTATTGCAAATATTTTTAGGCGATCGTGAATGTGATACTGCCCACAAATTCTTGTGTGACAATCGACATTGCATCTCAAAATGGCAAATGTGTGATGGCGTGGATAACTGTGGTGATGGTTCAGACGAGAACGATTTCGAATTGTGCCACCATGTGCCCAGGACTTGTAATGGGACTGAGTTCAAATGTGCTAATCATAAATGCGTTCCACAGTCTTCTATATGTAATCATCAAAACGATTGTGGTGACAGCTCAGACGAAATCGGATGTCGTATGTCTCTATTAAATAAGTTTTATATTTTTTAAAGCCATGAATATATTTGGTTGCCCTTCATGATTATTTTTTTTCTATCACAGACTTTGGTGGGTCGTGCTCGGTGGCAAATGGTGGATGTATGGGCAATTGTACAACCTTGGCTTTAGGGGGCTACATATGCCATTGCGAAACAGGTTATGTGTCAAAACCCACCAACCCAACAGAGTGTGATGGTAATTCTCTATTAGTTATCTTGAAACATTTCTCGAACCTTTTTTTTTATAAAATAAGCGTTCAAATGGCTACATTTGGAGTCGTTTACACCATTTAGCAACAATATTAAAAGTATCTTGCAAACAGCAAAAAAATGTCATATTGTATACATAGGTTGACAAATGTGCCTTATTTCATACAACCCATTTTTCCACTTAGATTATGATGAGTGTGATCATCTGTTGAGCAACAACTGCACCCAAATTTGCAACAACTTGAAGGGTACATTTAGCTGTCAGTGCCATCCTGGATTCACGCTGTATGGCAAGGAATGCTCTGCAAATTCTGGTAAGGCTAAAAATAAAGTTGATTTTTACAGCCATTGTATTCAAATTAAACTTATATTTTTGTTACTTTTTTCACTTAGGCGAGTCGACATTGCTGTTCTCTAAGGGATCCATGGTGTTGCATTATAAACTAGAACAAAAAGATTTAGGCGAAACCTCCTTCGGCGAGACCAGAATTCACTCTATTGATTATGATACTGTGGACAGTAAGGATTTGAAATATCAGTTTTACGAATATTTTAAAATACGTTGGTGTACGTTAATTTCTACTTAAACATTTGCAAGGTATTTTATACTGGACGGACCTAAATGACTTGACAATTAAACGCTCCAACCTAATGGCTGATGACGGCACCTTCGTCAGCAGTCTCCCACAAAACTTAGATGTGTCGAATATGCATAAGCCCATGGGATTAGCAGTTGATTGGGTAGCAAGGTATTAGAGAGATTACTATATTCTGCTTATCAAATTTATCATTACGCTTGTTGTTGATATTCAACAATTATGTTTAAAAATACCTCATTTTGCCATAGTTTAGTTTTTAATTTTTAACTGAGGTTCTCATTGCTGTAATTAGTCTCAGAGTAATTACATTATAAAACACAATTTATGATTAAAATAGTTATTTGAGTTGTATAATACCCAACCACTCAAAATGGTTTTCTTAAAGCGCAACTATTTTATTTGATTGTAGTGCAGTTTTTATCCGACACATGTTTTTATAGAAATTTGTATTGGACGGATTCTGATACGAAACCAGCAAAACCAGCAGGAGCAATATATGTCAGCTATTTGGATGGTCGATATAAACACAAGCTGATTTCGTCTGGATTAGAAATACCCCATGCTATTGCCTTGGATCCAGAAATTGGGTTAGAATTAATTTCTTTGGTATCCAATTAACTCATTGATGTATTAGCTGATGATCATTAACGAAACTTGATGCTTTTTCTCAGGTGGATGTTTTGGACAGAGACTGGAAGTTCTCCAAAAGTAGAAGCTGCCTGGATGGATGGCAGCAATCGACGTGCCCTGGTCATTGATCGCATTGCTTTACCCACTGGATTGGCGATTGATTCTGCAATGAATCATCGCATCTATTGGTCGGATGCTAAACTTAATGTCATTGAATCCATCAGCTGGGATGGTACAGACAGAGTCACGATTTTGGCTGGTGGTGAGTGTTAATTATTGAATTTTCCATGGCGTGTTATTTCTAAGATTTTTGAATTAATTTGATCTAACTACCATGTTTCCTCACTTTCCTTACCATTAGTACCCTCACCATTTAGTATTGACGTCTTTGAAAATGCCATGTATTGGGTGACTCATGGCATTGGTGCCATCTACAAACAAGACAAATTTGGAAGGGGCGTTAGAGTTCGGCTTTCCAATAATACGATTGGTTTAAGTGGTCTGAAAGTGTTTCATAGTCAACGCTATAACAGATCTGGTTGGTTTGATTGACTTTTGATCCTTGAAAATTTGCGCGTAGATTGTTTTGCTAATGTTATTTTTCATGTTACAGTTAACAATCCATGCCAGGGTAGTGGCTGCACTCATCTCTGCCTCCTGGTACCCATTGGTTTTAAATGTGCTTGTCCTGGAGCGAGCCACGTGAGGAGAATAGAAGGATCGTCCTGCCCAGTCGGTACGTATCTAGCAAGACTGGCCAATCTGACGGCATATAACGTTGATTTTGTAAAATTGGAATAATCATTTTAACTCACACTTTTTTGGTTGTATGTGTTTAGCGTTTGAAGAATCGAGACCTCAACCCCAAAGGTGCAGTTGTCGCAATGGCGGACGTTGCATGGAAGAAGGGCAATGCCTATGTCAAGAGGATTACAAGGGAACTTTCTGTGAAATTCATTTGCCAAAAGGAGTACCGTTTTATAGTCCATCTGGAACTAGTGAGTACTGCAATGCCAGTTGCACATGCTAATTAAACGTCAAAGAATGTGAAAGTGATTTCATTGGTATACACGGAACATAAATTCATGTCACAGTGATTTTATCTACCTTTTTTGTTGCAGGTGCGGCAGCTATCGCAGTTCCAATCATCATAATACTTTTGTTTATGGTGATTGGCATTGGACTTGCCGTGCTGTGGAAGCGCCGTGCGAGGTAAAATGTTTTGTCACTTCGTGGAAATATTCTTTTTATTCCCTTTCGAAATAATAACATTAGGGATCTCATAGTTTGACATCTTATATCAGGAAGAGCAAAAACGGCTACGGAGGAAGTGCACAGAGTGTTTCTTTCCGCGAAGGAACTAATGTTCATTTTAATTCGCCCCAATTTATGCAAAATGGGCCTAACGATCAACAAAATATGGTGGGTGCTGCATAGTTTTTGCACAGTTTCCAAATTTCCTGTCCAAATCTCAATGATATTTACCATCAATAATAAAACGTTTTAGGATCCGCTCAGTGCCGATTTCACCGTGGCTGACCTGAAGACTGGCGATATAAGCAATCCGCTATACGACCTTGCATTTGAGACGACGGATGGTTCATCCATGCGGGACTCGAGCAAGGGAATCTACGAAGACCCTGATGACGTGGTCTTCTCGCCTAAGAAGGGAGTGGATGTAACGTCAAAGAGCACAGCTGTTATTTCGCCCTCTAGTGTCGTGCACAAGGCATCACCCCAAGTGATGGTCAGGCAAACTGCTCTCAATCCGACATCTGCGGACACTGACAAAGACACTGCTCATCTAGTTGAGGAGGATAAGTCCGAATGCTGATATTCGAGGGTAGTGGGCACCAGTGCAATGCCACTTGACTAAACGTCCCTTATCTTCCTCTAGCCAGGAAATTGTGGAGTTTACCCAAATTTGGACTATTTTGACCATCAGGCATTAGATCGGCCATGTGCGTGTTGACCGACTGCAGGACAGTCAGACATTCCCGTCCACGCTTTGATATTATCGTTAAAGAGACTCGTGCCCTATGTCATGACAATAGAGTATAGAATCAAAAGTCTTGGATTATGCCACTTTATTTGTGGTAGACAAGATTCCACATTCCCTTTTATTGTTCCCGCTCGTGCAACTTACCTTTTTACGTCCAAAATCAAAAGCTATTTTATGACAGTAGCAAACCTTTGTCTATTTTACTTGCATTGTTTCATCAAGCGTGTATCACTTTTGATCAGTAACTAATGCAACGCTGCAGAGGTTTCGACTTTATTCCCACCGATTGAGAAATTTCTCTTGCAGTGCATTTGCCTCGACCTCTTTTCAAGATCCTCCGACGTTTATTATTGGTCATTCTTGTCACGTCTTTCTATTTCTGGGCGAAATTTGTGCCTGCGATTTTAATGATAAATTTGAAAGATTTTGTGAATAGGACAGGTTTAACAATTTTTAAATCTTCGAATTTTGTTTTAATGCGGCATACAATCTTATGTGTATCAACAAAGGCAGCACAATGTGTAGGGAATGATGTTGGTCATAGAAAAGCAATCTATGTGCTGGCTTTTTGTTTCATGGACTCACTTTTATTTTTTTGCCCTCAAACTTGGTGACGAGCAGGAGTATTATTCACAATTTTAGTATTGAAAGTTAGTCTACTTATCTTTGTTCATACATTCCAAGGCAGGCTTGTGGTATACTTAAAAGGACTTGTAAGCTTTTTTGAGTAAAAATGTTTCCCTTCACCTGGCTGCAAACCAAATTACTTTGCTTCAGGCCTAAAACTTAAATAACAGGATAACAATATTCAGAAAGCACAACATACCATTATGGCAGGACATGTTCTGCCAGAATTTAATTTTTATGAAACTGTCGGTGGAGCATGAAAAAGTTTAGTTTAAATTTCATTCATAGGTGGGTGTGAAAATGGCTTCATTCCACAAATTTCTCTAATTTATTAGCAGTTGGTTCAAGGGTCTTGCTGACTTCTCAGGTAGACCTTATAGTGTTAAAGGCATACATGCCAACAGCCCAAAGAAAATATTCAGTACTTCAGGACTAAATTTGGGTAGGCACCAAACTTTCAGTGATTACTAATTCTATAGAAGCCTGAATTTAATCCACACACATTGTTCAAAACATTCTTCCGGGCTTTCTTAATTAAAGCAGCTAACTTAAGTGGAGCTATGGTCAATTGTAAAATAATATTCATGGCAGCATAGATGCAAATGCAATTACAGTTGAAGCAGTGATGAATGCCTTTCTGCAATGTCTTCCTCGCCGCGTAGGCGACTTTGCATCTATTTCTTAAGTTTACATGTGGTTTTTCAATGTGGTTAATCGTGACAGGGCTTTTTTAAGGGTGGCTTTCTAGAATGAAAGTATTCTTTATTTCAAAATGCAATATCAAAAGTATGTTTTAATAAAAAATTGAAATTGGACAGCTATTTCAGTTTTTGGATGACCATTTATTTCTTGATAACATTATTGGCATTTTTAAGTGTCAACATTTTGGAGTATTTTAACAATTTTGATCTAGCAAACATGAGATTACTTGAACGTTTTACTTGAAACGGTGATTCTAGGCCACCCTCAGTGAGTTAGTGCCCCTCACGCTATTGTAATTAGTGCGCTCGGGAGCCTTTATTTTGTTGTTAACTTTGTGGCAATCTTGTTCTTTTGTCTGTATATATTGTGAATTGATATATGAAGGGTGAGGTATTATTTCCCTGTTAGCTCCCTTTCTATACCTAATACTATTACATCCTAGCCAATTCTCTCCAATTTTTAAACAGATTTTTATGCTCACTATGCATCCCCTGTACAGAAGAATGGACTTGTTATTTTTGTATACTAATTCTATTCTGAAAAAAAATACTAATTTGAGAGTGTGAAATAATTTTATATATTTAGGATGATTGCGTTGTGTCGGGACACGCACATGGATCTTTTTCTACTGTAGGCGGCTGTAATGTACTTTTAGCGCCGATTTTGGGTGCTGGGTCAAGCGGGGCAACATTTGAAATCGGCCTTTGTGACCCACTGATTAAATCTGACAAGTTTTAAATGGAAGCATGTGATTTTGTTTTTTGCTTCTTGTTTATTTCTCCTCGCTGTGTGTTAAGACAATGGGACGAAACTTATTTCAAAAATAAAGATGCTGGGACTGCTTCAGGTAACTTAAAAATTTATTATGCTAAATAGTATGGTTATTTATATTTACATATCAACAATCTCTTGGCTTATCACAGGAACGTTCTGGTGATTTCGTATGGTGGTTAGTATCCAGTTGGTGTTGACAGCAACGCTGTCGTACAAGCGGGGCTGCTTGGCTAAACCACATCCAATCCTCCAGTTTACCATTCCAGCCAAATACCAGGTGCCAGCTTCATCCTCGCACAGTAATGGACCACCAGCCTGATCTTCAGCCTTTTAATGAAAAAATTGGGAAAATGAGCAGCAGTTGTGGTTTGATAATGCAGGTAATTGTCCCAATTTCTGAATTTTCCTTGACTATTTTTGGTAACAAATGTTGATATTTCTGAGTAGGATATACTTCTAGAAAACTAGTAAACCATTTTGATGGGCATGGGATTTGTTAATGTTGGGCTTACTTGACAATCGTTTACGAGTCCCGCAGGTTCGGAAGTGCAGAAAACGTGCAGCTTTCCAACTGGCCACCTCCAAAGGCACTCTTCCATCTCCGTCAGAAGGACTGTGACTTGTCTCAGGTGATTCCCTTTTTTTAAAAAAAAAACAACTTTGTGAAAAGGGCATTTTTATATTCAGAAGAACCTGGTGAGAGTGCTGTCCATACGTGTCAGATCCCATCCTAAAGTAATGCATTTTTTCCCCGTAGCGAAAAGTTTGTCCGATTTGGGAAGGCAGGCAGGCCGCACGAAATCGGTCAAGTAAACTGGCGACTCCAGCTTGGCGATGACGATGTCGCTGCCCTTTATCGGTGATGGAGACCGGCCTATCAATCTGCGGCGTTGCTGGAATGGAGCTCCAGAGTCCAAGCGGACAACGCCAATACGGGCAGTCCAGCTTCCATATGGAAGGCTACAATGAAATTTACAATAGGTTTGGAAGAAAGTTTGGCAAAGAAAAATTGGATTGTAAGTTGTTGATTTCCATTAAAATAATTCGTTATGCATTTTTAAAAACTTACCCCTGAAAGCAAGTGGAAGACGTCAACACCCATTGTTCGTGGATGAGCGTTGCATCGCAGGCGTGTTCACCGTCATTGTACAAGATCGTGTGCCATGGCCAGTCGCCGTGGTCAGCCAAAGCAACGTATTGGTTCGGATCAAGGTAAGCTGTCATGTGATTGGGAGTGCGGGATGGTCTTTTACCACAGACTGAATATTACCAATGGAAACAATAAAGTTAGCAGTTTATACCTAGGGGTCTAATACTTTTGCCTTCTGCAGTACCATGGAGAGGTAAAAACATGTTAACAAATGTTTTTACAATTTAGCTACGTAAAATCGAAATATACTCACTGAAGTTGGAGCATCCCACATGCACCACCTGTTTTGTTTTACACGGAGCCTCGAGGAAGCTGCAGAATATTTTTTTAAAGTTATGGGTAAGTTGCTGATCGAATAATTTGAATTTTGGTCTGCAGGAACATCGAAACCTATGACATGGTATCACTGCATCAGAAATACTTACGTCACTTGCCAAGACAGTGGGTTCAGAATGTGAAAATAAGGTCCGACCTCGTCGATGTCTTCTCTGGTGTCCACGAATGAAAGATGCCTAAGATCCCAATTGAAAGGAAAAGTTGAATGATTTTCAAGAAAAAAGTTTCAAGATTTCGTCCGGATACATACCTAAAATGGAGAAGTTCACAAGCTGATTCTCCAACATTTTTTAGCACCACCTCCCTGCGGTTCTTGGGAATAGTCTTCAGCAATGTGTCTGCGCAGATTTTCCCCATTGACCCTTTGTCGTTCAAGAAGATGTAGCCCTCGCTAGTGTAAGGGTGAGCATGGGCGGCCTCAGCAGCAGAACTGGCCAGGGCCACTAAACGAGATGGTAGAAACCATGAGTGCGACTCACTTGCTATTTAATGGTAAGTTCGCCGAGTTACTTACGGCAATTTCGTTCATCGGCTTCGTTCGGACAGTCCGGTTTGCCATCACATCTTGAAGTAATGTCGATGCAACGGCGTCCACCACAGACAAACTGACCTGGTTTACACCAGCCTATACAGCAACAGAATATTGGAAATATTGTTTCAGGAATTTGGTATGATGCGGGAAAAGATGTAAGGCTACGCAGAAATGCTCGCGTGTATGTGTGGTTAGCCGAATTTCAGGGGCAACGCGCTGATTTGGATGATAGGAAAAATACATTTGCATATGCTATTTGCACATGTTGCGTTATCTTGCATGTTCTGTCTTTTTAAATTTTCTAAAGTTTTACTGCTTTTAACTGTTTGTTTTTTACATGTTATGGAAATAAACAGCTTAGTTTCCCAGCTGAGGAAGTTTTCAGTGTAGCCAAATGGGATACTGTATTTCTGCTTCATGCAACGTAAAAGAGGTACAGCTGAAAACAAAGGTCTCAACGATCAGGCATTGCTTTGGACTGATGCCTACTTCCACTGATCAATGAAAAGTTCAGTTATCTGCTAAAATTAGTTTTTGAAATTTAAAAATCTACTAAAAATTGAAGCATAATTTCTTGAAAGATATTCGAGAAATTTTAGCTTCGAAAATCAAATCAGCAATATAATTGGAACTGCTAACATTTTATTTTGATTTTATATTTGGCACTACATTTTTTGTCCAAAAATATGTACTATAAGAAAACTTGCCAAAAAAAACAGAATAAAATTACTTGTAGTTCATATTTGTCTCTGAAACTTTTAAAATCGTCGATATTTGATCAAGGGTTCAAATTGACATCGCCACACAAATTGGCGACAAATGACGAGTGAATTAAAAATGAATTTGTCAAAGTTATCCCATAGAAAAATAACTCCAGGCATAGACATCACCTTAACAAATAAATAAACACTAGAATAGATGTTATTTTCATTTGACTACAGTTATTTTCTATATATAAATCGTTCTAAATGATATCAATTTAAATATATGGTATGCCCCATCCTTTGCTGGTCAAGGTCCCCAACTGTGCACTTTGTCAATCAAACCTCTTCACCAATCCTGCGAGGCTTTACTTCGTAGCCCCGCCTACATTATCAGCCAATGACACGCGCCCTACCGGTTCGCCTACGCGCTTCTTTGTTTTTTTTTATCTCTTCGGCTTCGGTGAGCCGGTGTCTAGGCAGCATGGGAGGATGATAATGCCGGCAAACATCTACTCAATCATGTACATGTATGTATGCTTTACGAAATTCTGTTAATTGAAATTAGGTTTGCGATACTGTTTCTGTTTTATTCAAATTGGTAAACCGCGAATTGTTTGTAGCGTTGCGTCACGCCGTAGCCTAGAAACTAGAAGGGCGGCAATTGTGATTCTGTGAAGTTCTGTGCTAAACTGCCGCTTGAACCTACCGCAGATTATTTATTCTCGCCTATTTGTTATGGCAAATTCTAAATCTAAATAATCATAGCCACCAATTTCTGCCACTAAACCAGATGCACTCAGTTATATTCTTTCGTGTTTAGAAATACTAGCTGTATTTACAAAATTGAACACTATAGTAGCTGAAATACTTGGGAAGGGGTGAAGGTTAGTGAAGTTTGCTGTATTTTTTTTTAAATGGGCACTTGTGAATATTAGGTTCTTTGCTCTATCGCTTGTTGTTATATCACCCACCACGATTATCAACTGAAACCTGGGAATATGCCATCATATAGTGCATGTAATCGGACTGCACATGTCGAGTACCGGAAATTTATTTGCATTTGACTTTTAGGACAAATATTGTTATCATCTATGACCTTAGTTATCATGAAGTCGGATGGTAAACATTTGTTACAATAGCATCTGGATGAAATTGTTGATCTATGAGAGTTGTTTTGATTGATGCAAACAATTGAAACAGCGAAGGTTAAATCACAATTTATCTTTGTGTAAATTTGAACCTTTTGAACTCTACAAGTAGGCTGAGTCAACATTTAAGAGCTTCATGTTCTAAGTAGTTGCAGGATGTGCTCACCTTGCAAACCATCTTTGTTTTAAAATGTACTGCAGTGTAATTGCAATAATGAGCAGTAATATGCAAGTGCATTGATGTCTTCTGATCAATGTGATTTTTTTCTCATAAATGTACTGATTAGTAATTGCTTATTTTCAGGCTTCAAATTCTGAGACAACATCATTCCTGTTTTGAGTGAAGTGGTAACATCTGTGGGCCAAATCAAACATACTAAATCATGCAGAGAAAAGAAGTCAGATGTCCAGTAATTAGGAGGATTATATAGGTAAGAAACAAATCACTTATTTGTTCTCAGTATCTCAATCTCACAAAGAACTAAGGTAGAATTTAGTTGCGATGCTGAATCTCCTATATTCAGAAGATGGTTCAAACCCCTAGTTGCCGAGTTATTTTCACTGTTTCCTGTAACCATGAATCATAGAATGTTGCTACTCAAGGAACACACATTGTCAGAGTCAATCTGAAATTGGTTAACAAGAATGGCACGTAGCAACTGTCAAGTATGTTATCCTGATATTTATTTGTTTGCATTGAATTTCAATTCAAAGCAGTACACTCTGTTTAAACTGAGCTTGACGATAGGGGGTATTTCCGCTTGAATAAGAAAGAAGACCCATGTGATGCTTTTCTAATATATTTATAAGCAGTGTCCCTGATTTTTTACTATTTATGTTTGCAAATGGAGAAGTTGAAATTCAAATTAACCTGTAGACCGAAATTTTTGGCACAGTCATATTTTTGCCCAGAATAGTTATATTTGTTACTTACTGCATCTGGTTTCATCAGACATGTCGTGACAGTCAACAATTCCATCACAGACCAAAAAATTTTGACCCTTTGATCGCAGGTTATGTACACACTCTTTAAAATGAAAAGATGCATTAGAAAAGTGCTGCGAAATATAAATGGTACATGTATATTGCTTTGCTTTTCCAACCTGGTGTTCCCACACATTGACTTTTATCATCAGTTAGGATGTTGCACGTAAGACCTTGGTAAAGAGCATCTGGTAAGACATGGCGACATTTGGCAAGAAAACCTGAAAAAAATTATTTTCAACCCAATTTATTAATGATGGATGTAGCTGAGGCGTTGAAAGGCTAAATATACTCGCGGGACATTTCTTATTGAAATATCCAATATGCCAATACGTACTTTCGCAAAAACTCCTACACGGTAGTATTGGTTTTCCGTTGGCACACCCTGGCTGCAATAACTGACAGATGAAATGGTGCGCATATTCAAAGCATCCAGATTCCAGTATGCCCCTGCAGTGTGGAGAAAATAAAATATCACACGGTGCAAAATAAGTGGCATCAGAAAAACCCAGCAGACTTTGACCTCAAGATCTATCGCGCTTTAATTTCGACTACATGTCTTTTTTATGACATTATCAAAGTGATAGCCATGAGACAGTGCTGCAGTAATCTGCTTAAAAGCGCTATTCTACTTCAGACCATTTGCTAAAAATAATTCAAGATGAAATCACAACATTATTTCCACTTGCCTTACAAACTCAAATGCTGGCTGAATGCCGACGTTTTCCAGAACTGTGGCCATTGATGGAATGGTGGTTAGGTTGGAAGTGAGGCTGGCACACAGGTTCAGCTCCGGCGCGACGCATTTCCGGTTCTTGATTATTCTTGGCAGGAATGGAAGCAGCGATTTGGTCAACGAAGAGAAGTCGATGCTCGTTTTCGATGGTAATTTTGTACTAGCTCTCCGGTCAGCTTGACTCATTGGTAATAGTGGGACTGGCTTGCTCGTCTTATGCAATCTTTGCGTCGTTCTTCGGGCACCCAGGATGAAGGGCTGCTGTGTCCTTTGACTTTTTCCACGTGTTGCAATAGCTCCTCTCGCTGGGACTTTTGGCCTTCTCGTGGTTTTCGAGGACTCCATCGTGAATTCTTCAACATCCGATTTGATCATTGGTTTTTGCGGTGGCAGTACCATTTCTGTCTCATCCGTAAAACGCGAAGCTGCTGTTGGCCGGCCCTGCAGATCCTTGATGGACACAATCCGAGGGGGAGTGGAAAGGGCCCCTTTGGCCGCTACCCGAGTGGCCGGAGGAGCGGTCACTCGCAATGGAGTGGTGACCATTCTGGTGCGTACTTGATCATTGGCCATTTTGATTTTTGGTCTTCCTCTGCGCATTGTTTCTCGAGGTGCATCTGCTGGAAGAATGGGTTCAAGCTCCTGCTCAGAATCCATGTCTGACACGCCAGTTTGTACTATTTTTGATTCACTTTCACCACGTCCCATGGCCGTGGTTTTCCTTCTCTGACTCTGGGGCGTCGTGGCTCTGTCTTTATTTTCACGAATGTAGTTCTGGCGATTGGTTGCTGGGGAAAAGCGATTTTCCCGGCTTCCGAAAACAGGTACAGGAGCTGGTTCCGTTGGAGGTGGAGCTGGTTCCATTGGGGGTGGGTCTGGAGGCAAAACGGTTCCAGCAACATGCATTTCTTCTGACTCGCTGCCTGACGTTGGAAGATCGGTGCCGGACAAAATGGACTCCAGGATGTTGCTGTTGATGTCGAAAAGGCCATCTGAGTGCTGCGAGTTGGAGTCCGAGAAAACTTCCACATTGGAGTCTTCCATTATCATGTTGGCATCTGTTGAGGTTGCCTCCGTGCTAAACTGCTTGATGGGGCTCTTGTACTTGACCTGCCGCGATTGGTCTATGTTGGATTTGCTCACTGGCAAATTTGAGAATGTTGGAATACGGGTTGGTGTAAATTTGGCTCTTCTTTCTGAAAGATTTTAAAATGAATAATGGAAGTTCAAGCCTGATGTTTTTGAAAACTTAATAGAAGTTTAAATTACCATCCGGTTAATGGATGATAAATTGTGCTGAATTTGTAATGGAAAATAAATTATTTACGAACGTTGAATGCTTACCGTGTACTTCTATAGACTCCTCGTCCACTTTGATGCCGTTCATTAATTGCTCTCTCATGATTTCATTAATTAAAACCAAATAGACGTCTCCAGCGTCGACGTCTATTTTAGAGGGATCCATACGAACGTTAAACCGAATCACGAGGTCTTCCCCTAAATCGGATTCTCCTCTTTAAGGGAGCAAGGGCAGTAAACAAAGTACATTAGTGCTGAGAAAAGATAACTTTGGATGCTTGTGGCTTCGTGTAAAAGATTGTATATTTAATGTTGGTAATGAAAAGTTCGCTATTTATCACCGCTTTTCATGAGGTTTTTACGTTATGTGCTGTGAGTTTTAATTTACAAACTAACTAACCAACTGTGGTGATTATTCCGGGTCTCATAACCGAGCAACTTTGAAATTATTCCGGTCTTATTTATGGCTCAGCAGCGAAAGATATGGTAATTAATGTAAGGGGGTGTCTAACTTTTATCTGTGCTTATTATCGTAGAGTCAGATTGTTTCCCGCGCGTGGCATCTTGGTGTCCATAAAATGCTGCTTAGAAAATGTAGGGCAATTGTTCAGCGAACTCCTTCTCCAACATAAAGTGGGGCTTAATGGTCCATTGGAAAGCTCACTAGATGGTGTGCAACATTTTGAGAGGGTGGATAAATTGGCCGATGCATCAATAAAAGATGGATATGCCTTCATATAATTGCGTTATGAACCTTGGGTTAACAAAGTGGGTCACACTTACGGGTCGATAGCGAGTATTTCTGATCCCAAATAGGCCTTCTTGAGAACACTGTTGGTAAACACCGTATCTAACTATGACGAAGGTAATGAAAGAAAGTTACAAACTTGTAGTTGATAAAATTCATTCGAAGAAAACTATAGAAAATGCAAAAGTGAACGTAATCCTCGTCTAAGCACAAATTGTATTGTTTTAAAACTTCTCCAATCCTATCTCCGTACTTCAACCATTATTTCCTTCCTATTTGCATCATTTACCCAATTCGTCACTGTAGATGTCTCCAATGACCCACCTTAAGCAGCAAATGTATTTTAAAATTGTCAGAATTAAGTTTATTTTTTCTGTCCGATCTTCGAAAGTTCGAAACTACAAAATCGTTATCGGCTAAAAAGAAAAAAAAATCTAAGATACTTTGAGGTGAAGCCCACCGTTAAACTACAAAAATTGTCCAAAAGAAAATGGCCCAATTTACAATAAATTTTAAATATCAAATAATGTGCGGTGGAATACATGTATATCGACCAAACTGAAAATGTGGCATCACATTTCTTGTTTGAGAAATAAACAGTAAACCTAAAGACAGCCAACCTTCTTTGGTAGTTACTTAGTCATTAAAGTGAATGCTTAGTTGTTATATGATACCAGGCGGCTTGCCATACACATATTCGCTAACCAAGCCATCATCGGATATATTTTTACTTTCATTCATTAAAGGCATTCTTGCCTATACGAAGCTTATGAATGCAATATTCGATAGTTTATTGATTATGATAAACCAACGTGGACAACGTTTGATGCCTGGGATTAAGCGAGGCGTTTCCAGCACGGACGTTTTTTATGCTCGACTTGTAAAATGACGAAATATTGTGAGGCAGCCAAGGAGACATCGACTAGTCATAGTAACACAACATATTGAAAGGTTGTAATTTGATGATGGTTTCGATAAAATCACCCATGCCTCGCACACCATGTACATGTATCTAATTTGGAGTCTGAAGTCTGTTGTTACCAACAGAATATACTGTACATGTTTACGTGCCTTGGATGTTGGCGTCAGTATTAATGAACCATCAACCCTGGTGTAAATACACAATGATGAACAAAAGCAAATCAAGCATTTTTTACTCCAGCGATGACGTCATCTTTACGTCGGCCATAAAAATGGCAAACTGTGGAAATCTTGGCACATAATCATTTATATATAGCCTCTCCTTGGACAATGATACAGAAGGCGGCCTCGAAAAGAATTCCTTAAGATGCCCGCTTCAACATAACTCTTTGCTTTGACGTTTAAGCTTATTAAACAGATCATCATTTATAATTATTTTAACAACCGTCGTAATAAGCTTGCCCCACATAATGGGAATTAAAATCGTCACCTGCTGAGACAATTAACATTGCCACGTCTCATCAACTGAGATGTGCCAAATGGGAAAACTGCTTCACTTTTGTCTTAGCTTTAGTCATCGGTGGCAGTGCTCGTGGGTCATTATGGGGCTCCTACGTCACCTTACAGAAACTTTAAAGTTAATTAATTCGATTAATAGTGCTAAACTCGTCTTTTTTAAGCAGTTTATTGAGCTGGAGCGAGCAGAGGCAAGTCTCGGTAGTCTTTCCATAAGGCAATTGGAGGAATTTAGAAAAGGTTTACAGCCTTGATACAGGAGGTGTGCGCTTAGCCCTTAGGGTTTTGTCGTTCACTCTTGCAACAATCAGTGTATAAAAAATCCATAATTAAAAAATTGCATACTTTCGCCTTGTATAAATGTGACTTGGATAAGAAGCCATCCGAAAATACGTCTATTAAATCTTCGGTGAAATTGTCTCCGGAAACAACCCGAAATGCTCCTCGAAATTCTTTCACTAAACGAAACCAAGATACTAATTACTTACATGGCATTAAATATCAGGGTTCCAATAGAACCTGGGAATCCTGAGAAAGTCTGGGGATTTGTAACTGACCGGGAAGCCTGGGAAAGTAAGTGAAATCTTGAAAGAAAATTGAAATAATCAGGAGATTTCCCTAAGTATAATTTTATTGCAGAATTTAGGCAATTTCATGAAGTTTGGTGAAATTGCCCTTATCGCGCTGAAAGAAAACCCCAATATGGTAGATTGGTTCTTTCTATTTGTTATGGCAATATCGAAATTTTCCAAATTAAATTAAATTCCGAACATCTGAGTACTCCTAATTAAAAAAGTGCATCAATATTTTGATGCTGTGTGAATTTCTTTATTATTTAAATTCATTAATTATTATATTCAATGGCCATATTGATTAAACATTATATATACATGTATTAAAGGGCAGGTACTTTTTACTTTATATTGGTCGATGGAAAAACTAAACATCAGAGGAAAATACAATTTTTAACCTGGAAAACATGGGAAAGCCAGAGGATTTTATCTTACTAAAGCTGTGGGAACCCTGAAATATGTAAGATTCAATTTATGTAATCTTATAGCTGTTAGTAACATGGGCCTATACAATGTATGCAGGTTCGTATTTACAAATCGGCTGCATGCTTTAATCGGTGTAGTTTGCTCTTTCCTGTAGAGTGCAATTACATGAATTAAATGAACAGAATTTCATTCATACCTTTGGTGGTTTCAGCTTCTAGAATTCGAACTGCAAAACCAAAGAAAGAAAACACGGTTGTTTAATTGGAAATAAAAGACATTGCGTGTTCGTTCGGCCAATTAAACCGTTTAGACGGTATTTATAAAGTACGTTCGTGTTTTTTTATCTTATGCAACCAGAATTGCGCTGCATCCCTAGATGAACCAATTGTTCTTTATGCGCAAGCACATTTAATGTTTTATTCAGCCATAAAACAGTTCGTGCTGTACATCTATTGTGAAATCGAACATCAATGGAGAAATGAACGGGGATGACGAAGCGCTTAAATGCGTCCAAATTTGCTAGGGCTGTCACTAGTTGTTGTGGGTGAAAATTGCAGAAAATTGGTGTCGGTTTTGCGAATTGCTGGAGCAACCAACTGTCTCCACGCCAGCACCAACCATCCCTTGATTTGACCCACAAAACTGCAACCACTCGCACTAGGCTTAATTCTTTGGGCGCAATTAATCCTCGCAAATCCTCTTTCTTAAAATCGCTTTGGTAAATCCCCTTCTTTTACGTACATCCAAAATAAACTCCAACAGCAGCCCCAAAGACAACGGAAACGACGGCCACAGCAAAACACAGGCAGAGTTTTCTGGTGCATCGTTTTCTGGGCATCAAACGAGCTGCTGATGTGAATCGGTTGTCCAATAAGGACAAACGGGCATGGGACCCTTGCTCGGAAGGTGGATATGGAGCTTTCTTCTCCGTCGTTGACAGACCCTAAGAACAAGAAGAACACGGGCAAGGGTTATCTATTATGGCTGAATTTACATGTATATGTATGTCAATGAAATGCAAATGGAGGCGTTTTTTATTATTACTTTTATATTAACTAAATCATTTTAACCGACTTGACGGCGTTCTAAAGAGCTGAAATTTGGTACATTTCTTATATTCACCTGACATTTCATGTCATTTAAAGTTTACGGAGCAAAGTCGCTCCTTTCATGAGAAATTAATAATTTCAAACTTTAAAAAATACACTCGAAATCGCGGTGTGACCCCAAAATGCATTTAGTTTTAACAGCTGCTCGAATGCTCGTTATGAAAGGTTGTACGCCAAAAACTTAGTTTTTCTTGACGCCTTATTACAACCTTTATATTAACGTAACGTGTTTCATCTATGGCTGTTTTCGACCTTTGTAAAATAACTTTTAACCAAATTATACCGAAGCTCACGTGGCTGAAATTCCGTACACAGCTTAAATTCGCTTGACATGTTAATGCTTTTGTGCTGAAAGTTCTTGGATCGATGAATCCATTCTTTCCGAGCAATTTCTAAGTTCACATGTTGAAAAAATTCCATTCGATTTAGAGTTGTGGCCCCAGAATATATTTCGTTTTTAACAGCTGCTCGAGTATATATATTATGAATGACTGTAGGCTAAAAACGTAAGTTCTTCTTGACACCTTATTCATTTTCTGCATTTCAAAAGTGAAATTTGAAACTAGTAAAATATCCATTTTGATTCATCGTCCTCTTTTTTTCTGCTGCCTTAAAAAATTCCTGGGAACTGCATAAAAAAGTGACTTCGATTCGACTTAATGCGGATTGTTCGTAAGGTCATGGAGGTTTTAACCTGATGAATGTTACTGGCAAACTCGATGACTGGCATTTTTCATCCGAAACTCATTGCCCGATTCAGTGGTTATTAGCGACTTTGACATAATCTGACATTTTCACATACATGTACCTCTCCTGCCATCCAGAGAGTGTAATTCCCTTAGTGTTTTTACATGAACCTGGGTCAGAGATTTTCTCCTCATGATGGCGCAGAAGATGCTTTTGCTCCAGAGACGGAAATTAGGTTCGTTTCACGCATGCGCGAGTCTCTTCGAAACCGTTCTTTTGATAGCTGAGTCAACGTGACTCCAAAATGACCCCCCCGCATTGTGGTTCCATTCAACTGCATATTGGCACGTCGAGTTTATTGGGTTCTCTTTTTTACTTGAATTCCTAATAACGGAACATGCGGAATTTTAAGAAATCAACTCTCATCGGAGTTTATGCTGCCTGAGTGAGTGCTCTTCCTAGATTTGCTTTCTGTTCCATTTCCATCGCCAGTTTTGTATGGAGCTAAATTTTGAAGCTCGCAATTATTAGATATTGAAGCTCCAGAATGATTTTTGTGCTCTGTGTGATTGGACTCAATAGATGTTGCTTGGCGCCACTTCGGGAGCTCTGATGAGAGTGCCATCAATTGATGCCATCGAGTATTCTGGTGATGGTTGGCAAGAACCCAGTCATTTAGCGTAATACCGCTCATATTCTTGTAAACCTATATATAGACATTTCGCAAACTAGCAGTTTTGTGGCCAAATGTTCTGGAGTAATGTGTTGTCGGTATTGAACACTCAAGCAAACGGTCATTGCGGGTCATGGTGTTGACGCCCTTGAACACTAACACACCAGTCGCCATCGTTGATTTCCAATCATGGTTGGGTAAACCGGGCCATCCTCTGAAGGTGACCCAAACCTGCGGGCCATTTGTTACCGCGTGAAACATCATTCAAATTTTATCTGGATTAGTTTGATTGATGGAGTTGTATCTGGTTATGCAGTTAGCTGCATTATGGATGAAGTTCTTCTGCCCTCATTAGCACTGTCGTGGTTTTTCAAGGGCAATGATGGAGCCGGTTTACCATTTATTGCTTCTTATATTAATAGTGGGTCAAAATTTTGACATACAGTGGTTATCGCTTGGCTTGTGTGTCAATGGGACAAAAATGGGTGGATGGGGTTAATCCGCCATCGTCTTCTTATCACTATCGAGAATCGCCAATATGCCGGTGCTGACCTTGTCGGTTACTTCTGATGGCCTATAGCTGTAGGCCCAACTATCGGATGACATGGCCTGTCAACATCGGGTTAATTCAGGTTTTAATGAAAACTTACATTAAGGCTTTCTGTGATGTTGTGATGATGTCTTCGATTAGATTCGCTCGTGAATGTGCTCTCTGGCTTCAATACAATCAATTTGCTTCGGACCGTTCCGTTGTGAAGGTAATGAACCTGCAATATAGAAAATAGAAATTCGTGTTTAGTTACGCATAAACTGCCCATTGTTCCCTGGAACGAGAAAGAAGAATATTTTCGCAATTCAGCTAAATCACTCCTACCAAATGAATGTTCAGATTACACTTTACGGCTGTTCCTTGATTTATGTTGGGAATCAATAAAAATAACAGCGCATAATGGCAGAAACTACAGTGTTATACCTTTTTATATCTGACTGTGTTAGTAAGGTGGAACAGGACCATCGTCTGTATTAAATTTACGACAGATTCACAGAGAATACTCTCGTGATCGTACATGTACTAGTACGTCATCAGTACTTTACGATCTTGCTTATTGTTATTGTGATGACTATTACAGTAATTCAAGTCTAAATTTCATACATTTACGTACTTTTTTAAAATTCTGAGTCATAGAAGGTACCGACAATAATGATTCCTTGTCAAAATTTAGCTGTCTTCAAGATCAGGAAGTCCTTTGGGGGAATGCATTAAGATAAAAAGTAACTACGTCATCAGAGTAGAAGTGGCATATACCCATAAATTTTGCAAATTATGTCGGATTTTTTTTTCGACGCGTTCTTTTTATGCATCATCAGCTTATGGGGTGGAAATGAGCAATTGTTCGAGCAATATTCCTGGTGGGTGAGAAAATAGGGGAGAAACTGCCATAAAATGATATTTCTCGTGAAATTGATAAGTAACGGAGCAATTCACTCCAATGTTACAACGTAGTAGACCCTGTTTTTACTTACCGGGCATATTCATCAGGAGGCATGCATAAAAATTCACACTGCGAATTGCTAAATATATTTGAGGTAATGTGATGAAATCTTGCAAAAATGTGCAAGAAATGCAATATACATGTACATTACTGATCACAAACGATTGATGTGTGCGAGTATATCCAATGTTATCGTCTTACATCGGGCAAGTTAAGATAAAGGTCGGTTCATTTCCTGATGTTATGCAGAGGACTTCTTGAAATTAAATGTGAAATCCCTTATAAGACATTGCTGTACACCAGTTCATAGCAATGTTGTTTGTTTTTTTCCTCTAAAATACAAGCAAACGTTAACTATACAACGTAATTTGTACCATTAGGTTCTGTATTTCACGTTAGCCCCTTAGCCCTAGGTTGTGGTATCCATTTTTATGATAGGGTTTCCACTGTGCTCTGTTAAACTTAATCGACTTATAAAATAGGCGATAATGGGCAAAGACACCGGAAAGTGCTCGTTAAAACGTATTTTATTGGCCCGTTATATTAAGCCAAGCGTGGTGCAACCGACCATTAAGATGTCCAAGAAAGCAAACAAAAGCTGTAGGCCGATGTATGGTTTTCAAAAATCGATCTTGACTGTGATTTTTCCAGCCTCCTGAATTCCTTTTCCATCTTTCGATAATGTCGTTGCATTGACGTGGGTTCTTATTATAGCTCAGTTTGCTCCTGGGGCCATGAAGCAGCATCATATTTCTTATCAAATATTAATTTCGGAATTTGTGCGAAACCAAAATACAGTTTGTTTCCATTTGTTAAGAAATTATACAGTGTATATAGCGAAATGTCTGGGGAGCTATAGCAACACTTTTTTATACCTCCTATGTTTAATTATGATACCAAGAGAATACATTTTGACCTTTTAATATACAGGGTGCACTTGCCGGGCATCTGGTAGCCTGTCTGTTAGCAGTAAGACGAGATGTTCCACGTTGTACATGTGTGATGTTTAACTTCTATAAGGAGTGTTCTTTTTCCTTGCATTCTTATTCTGTTAGTCGTATCACCTTGCTACAATTGATTTATTGGGCTTTTTTGTGGTATGCTATGTTTTACTTATTTTTGGGGTTAACAGCTTTTTTCGTTTTCGAAACAGTTCCAATTAGTTCGACTTTCAGAAATAATGTACTTCGATATATATAAAAAAATCTATTGATGAAACTGTGCTTGGTATTTCACGGCCCTGTGGTTATTTTTCCTTTCAGCTGTTGCTAAAACAGCATGCATCGTTTAATATACATGATTGCATAAATCGATGATAAATTTTGCATTCGTTTGGCTGTTTTTTTTTGCCCGAACACATGAAGTTATGCCTTCTTCGACCAGGTAATTACTGCTCAGTGAACTGCTATATTTCTTTCAATTAATAATTGGTCGTCATTTCTTTCAATAAGCATCTTTGAGTTTCTTTCGGCTATCTTACCAATCAGAACATAAGAAATGCAACGATAACATCCTTCAGTTCACATCAACAATGTAACGTCGATTAGAAATTAACATTTAAATTAGTTTTGCCTTCTAAACTATAGCTATAAAAAAGTCTTTATCCGCTGTAGTTTTTGCGTTAACTTTTTTCTCCGATTGCCTCGCAAGCTAATTAATATTTAGCTCTAGCTTTTTAAAGTACAAGTAATTCACTAGCGGCTTTATGCCATTAATCCACTATTGAACTGCTGCCATTAACTAGATGACAATTGCAGGCAACATATGCAATCAGTTAAGTCTCCTGCACATAAAGAAAGAAAAGATTAATGAACTCTTGCTGTTTTTATAATGATGAATAGTGGAACCTGCGTCATTTGCTATCATTGCCAATTTTATTAACGAGGAATTAGCACGAATACGAGCAATTCTATATCGCTTTATTAATGTGCTTTCTAATGCAGTTTTAGCTTCGTGAAAATGCAATTGTAAAATTAATGCGATAATGAGCTAATTATCAGCGAATGAACCAAGGGTTAAACGATTACCAGCAGATATTTATTTCCGTGGAATCTCACGAGGATTTTTTTGGTGTAATGTATTGTGTAAACCTCGAATAAACGCGGGTTAATGATAATAAATATGATACCAAAATGGGTTGCTAGCCTGCCCTTAAATTCAACAGGTTTGTTCATTATTATAGGTGTTCTGATAGAATCAAATATTTATTGCTTTTTAATTAAGTACACGGCTTGAGCAAACGTGCACATCCTTATTTTTTGAGCCATTTTTAAACTGATCTGCTCCAGTTGTCGCGAGTTTTGACGTGTTTTTTTTGTATTTCGATCCCCAGGCAAAATATGTTGATCCACAAACGCATTCAAACAATTAAGTTCTTATCCTTTGCTGTGATCAATAACAAAACAAGTGCATTTAAATTTCAAATGCGTTTTGAAATTCCGCTGCCACTTTTTTCTCTTCAACGCAAATAGGTGTTCTACTAACCTTTGCTAACGCTATGTTAGTTAGCTTAAAACTACAATTTGAAGTGCCGATATGAATATATTCAATAGGAAACTACGGTCCATTCACCCCAACGAGAAATCTTCTCCCATTCCTTTTGGTCGTGACCCTCCTCCACCCACGATTTCCTGAAAACATCTATAAGTCAGGGTCTGAGCCTATTATTGCTGTTGATATACGTTGCCTTAAAAATGAACAGACAATTGGGAGTTTGTAGTGCATTGCGTTGAGACCTACATTGGCACCAATGATATAAAATTGAGCAACATTCTGAGGAGTATACTTTACACGAGCTTAACTTTAACATTGAAAAGGTATGGCTTGATGAGAAGAATGACCAGTTAAGGATAAGCAATATAACATTAAAAAGATGATCTTTCACATTTTCGCTGTCCTAATATTACAGGTGTCGAATATTTAATTAAATCCCTATTATGATTATGAAGTTATTCATCGAGTTTCTTTTGTAGCATGATTGACATTGTGGAACTACAGTAGCTCCTGTACTTAAGAGACTCAAAGGGATATTCAATGGATAATTCGAGGGAGTGAACATTTATTTGAAGATAATTATAAAATAAGCTCAGATTTATCCTTTTCCGATATCCCGCTTTTGGTCTTCTGTCTCCTAAATGGGGTTTGGATAAGGTAAAGGTCACGAGGATATAGACGTTTTTGGAACTTTAGTCTTAGGCAGGAATCTTTCCAAATTGATTTTAAGATTAGGCGATTTTGTAACGCACTTTGCGTGTCGTTTGTTTTGAGTTTATCAGGAATTTCTTCATCATTGGTTGCTACATCATTTTTGGCATTTGCACGTCATAAGCAAACGTTAACTGGTAAAGTTTCTTCAGTCTCTGGAAATTTACTGGGGTATTATAATAGATTCGATAACAACGACATCTGCAGGATTTATTAGCTTCATAATATTGCTAGCGAAAAACTGACATTAGATGTATTAGACGGTAGGTGTAAACTGTTTGACCACTGATGTGGAAGCCAATAAAAATCGATAAATAGGGTCTATCGACACCGAGATTTGAAGACTATACCAAGGAAGCAATAATATTGTAGCTAATTTGGCTAAGGAATGAATAGCAGCGCTTTTAATTATTTCCTGGTTTTCAATAGCCTTGCCGCTTTATGGTAAGGTAAATGAAAAAGCTTACATGTATTTTTCAACATTAGCTATAACCCATGTTCGCTTTTATGTTAAAGCATGCATCCGCAATAAAAACTTCTACTGGTGGATTCCGGGTTTTTAAGATGGATCGACTTTTAATTAATTTTATAAGCCTTCTGAAAAGGGAATGTGACCGCATTACCAAGTCTTGTTTGGTTCAAACTTGCAGTACATGCATGCGATTGGGGCGAAATGCTCGAAAGAGTTGCGAATGCGACACAGATTGTCCGAAAATGAGTGTAAAGATTTCTGCAACGTTAATTTCCTGACAAACACATATTGTGCATCATGGGAAAGTGACATTTCGCTCTTTCAAAAGGTCATATAGTGGCATTGTGTTCAATTAGCATGAAATTAAACTTTCTTAATTGTTGAGGTTTTTCTGTGTTTTTTTTCCAAAATGTTGTGGGTGTGTCAATCGGACGAGAAATTTCCTGTTTACGTCTCTGTAAAACATCTTGGGAAGAATCGATCAGGAATTTAAGTAATCATTCAAGAGTGTTCTATAGTGTGAGTAAGCGCTAATCCCATAAATGCAAAGTGGAAATGCGTGCGAATGTTTTCCTCGCCCATGGAATAAAAACATCCTCAACGTATTTTCGGCTGCTTTTGTGAAATGGTTTAAAATCATTTGGACGTGATAAAAATATTTGAAAAACCAAGCCCAAAAAATAGCACGTGGCTCCATTAACTATACAAAACAATTTGGAAAGAATCTTATGAAAGGGGATCGAACCAAAAAAGTTCCATGTTTAAGGCGAAACAATGAAATTATAGTGGGAAGAGAGAATTTTATTTGGTTTTTCTCGTGCTTTGTGCATCAATGCGCATAAAATATTACTTGACGCCTGTGGAGCTAAATTATACATTTGCATTCAATTTAGACGTGATATATAAGGTTGTTTTTTGGACCTTACTTGTTGGGATAATGCGTTTTATACAAGAAAAGTTTAATGACCTACGTAAACTGTATATCCAATGCAACCAAGCCTTTTTTTTAAAAAAAAATGTATGTACCAAGTGGTAACAGTAAAGCCAGAAGTTAACATCACTACTGCAATAATGGCAATCTCATACCTCACTGTTATGTCGCATTTATATTCTTTGCAATTAACGTTATTGATATGAAAGAACAAAAATAGTATCGCCATTCGTAAATTGTTTTCCACTAGAATACCCATTTCAGCAAATTGACCCAAGATTTAAACAATTCCTCAGTAATGGACTTATTCATTCAGGCGAATCAACATCAAAGTGAAATTTTAAATGTGTGCGTTAAAAATGAATGTAAGATTTTATTTGATAAAAACGTTTAATGAAGTTTTCTTTTAAGGAAGTTCTTAACTCCATTAAAGATGTGTCTGAAACTTTCATTAAACATTGTCAAAAGGACGTTTAACGCTTTGGTTTTAAGTTAGCAGATTATAAAATTCATTGCAATGTTTTTACACTTGTGGACATGGCGATTCCTTTATACGATTCCCTTTTTTTTCATTAATGCAAACCGTCTGACTTCCCGGGACTGCATTGTTATTTTAATATTATAAAGCTTAGCAAAGTTGTGAAATAACTGTATACATTTTTTGCACGGTAAAATGTTTTGAGATTTTCCGTAGTTAGGTTGCTTTAAAAATAAAAAAGTGACACAGAAAAGACAAAAGGAGGATTTTGATGAGAAGGGTGAATGATTTCGTCCTTTGAAAAATGGTGAGTCTTAATTCCCATCAATTCAACCAAAAATCGACTTTTTTTTAGTTTAAAACCTTATAGTTTCACCTAGATATTTTAAGTTTATAGTGTATATAGTGAATAACCCTAGAAACTTTCTTTGAGGTGATGGTGAATTCTTTAATTGACTAACTACACTGTGTAGTTTACCTAAAGCAACAAACTTGAGCTACTTCCGGTTGCCTTTGGACTCGCCAATATTAATCGGTGATTAAATACAACATGGTGTACTTTCGACGTTAGCCAAAAGCTTGCATGGACATACAGTAAATCTCCAATAAAACTTATCCATGTAGTTACGTGCCTGTTAAGCCTTGTCCTCACCTAGAAAACGTTTCCAAGAAATATGGTTTCTGGAATCAATTTCCTGAAAATGTTTTCACATTTCTTGCAAGGAAACATATTTTAAGGAAAAAGGTCTCAAATGTTTCTTCCAAGATGTTTCCATGCTAGAAATGTGGACACGTTTTGACGTATCTGTTTCCAGAAGCCATTTCTATACAAACGTTTCCTTAAATGTATACGAGGCTTTAGGACAACGTAAGTTAAATTTTACGAAATTTGTCTCGAATACAGGGTGTTGCAAATTCAACTGCCCTCACCAATTGTAAACACTTGACCTTTACTTCTTCATGCTTTGTTATTCAGTTATGTGGTGAGCTCACACGACTCTTTTGTGTATTTCTACGTGCATTGACCGTCGGCTTTTGTCCTGTTGTGCACTTAGCGTTAAATTTCATAACTGAGAAAATAAGCTAATTTCAGATGTTTTGGCGTCTTCTCGAGTGACTATATTGTCCTTAATTTTTTGTGTCATTACGCTTACAAATTAATTTGCAATTTATTTTTTGCCTAATGCAGGCATGGTGGAGAGTGATGGGTGTTGTTGATGACGAACATAATTAATTAAATTGGTTTATCTCAGCTAGCTTGATTTAGCATCCGTTATACTAACGAAATTCTGGTTATAAAACTGTCATCTTCAAGACTGGTAAATGAGATGAAACTTATTTATATAGTTTCATATTGTGGTTGCAATGAGGGTTTTAGTTTTTTCAACCTTTCCACCTCAACGCTGCAGGTGTTTTTCTTTAACCTGAACATAGTCAATTTGCCCTTCATTTTGTTCTTGGCGAAATTGGCTGTTATCAAATTACTGATATCAAGCTGCTGTTGCCACTCTTTTAAGTGCAATCGATGTACCATATTTTTGTGATTTATTTGTCGTGGCACGAGCCAACTATGCCTTGAATGCGCGGCTTTATCCATTTCAAAATGGCGATGTATGTTACCGTGAATCTTTGCATTCACATTTTGAGGTACTTTCCTTTGCAATCGTTTGAAGATTGGTCTGGTATCTAAGAAATGACGAGATTCCATCCTCTTTTGGGAGTTGTAAAGGTGACCTGTGAATATTTCGTGTTGCAGAGCGTCACCTATGCCACTAGCTTTCAACGCATTTCCTGTATCAATTGTTTTTCAATTTTTAATAAGAAAACGAATTTAGCACTGTTTTAAAATTGATTTAGGGAACTTCGCAAGTTCGTTTTATTAATAACATCATGAGAAACCAAACTGAAATTTTTAAATGACCGGGTCGCCATGGAGTGTGGCCAAATCATTATTAAAACGGATAATCGAAAGAACTGAGTCAGTGTTAAAGTTTACCTACAGTATGCCGGTTTATTGGTAAACACTAAACTCAGGCCTTTCGTTCATCCGTGTTAATAATGATTCGCTACAATGGCGATCCGGTCGTTAAAAATACCTAGTCTTAAGAATTACTAGCATTAATTAGGCAAATCGCGAACTCGTATTGTTACAAAAAGTTGTTCGATCGAAGCTGCGGGTGTTTATTTTGAATATAATATATCGAGTGGGACAAAATAATTTATCGCATGGGTGTCGTTCGGCTCACCATGTATGACAAACAGTGACACTTTGAAGGCCCATATTTTAAAGCCAAGAATGACATCAAATTGCTCTCATTTCCTCCTAATGTCCGTTTCCTGCAGCAGCTATCTTAGTTCTTGCTGATGAAAACTTGACTTTGCATAAATGTCAGATGCGACAACTGATCGCAATGTGACCAGCATAAATTAAGCCAATAGGTCATTTGCGGGAATCGTGGTCTGAGCACAAAAAATAAATAAAAAATAACTTGTGCGGACAAGGTTATTTGCCGGACGTTCACGTTGTTTGCTAGCTACAGGAATGCAACCATTCTGATTTAATGTAGCCAAACGGAATTGTAGCGTGAAAGCACCTGAACAATATACCGAAATTGCAACAAGTGCTTCGTTGCAAGTGGAATTGTTCAAGAATATGAAGGACAAGGTCTGAACTACATCCATTCGGAACAGGAAATATTTTCCTGGTCGATAGAATATTGCGCTTCTCTAAGTATGCCCTTCATGTTACATCGTATGAAATTCTATAACCAAATAAGCACAAACACGATTATCTCCATGGCAATCGCGTTTCACCTTTATTGGTTACTGCATTGGAGGAGCTAATTGGTGTACATCATCCGTAATTAGGAAAGTTTAAATAAACAAAAGGGCGCACATCAAGTTTCAGTCATGTTGCTGAGCAAGACTGATATACTGTACATGTAATTGAAGACCTTTCAAGCCATGACCAAGGGTGAGCACGATTATGTAAGGGTATAGATTTTGCGAAACTTGTTCGATGAGTTTCAGCTGGCTAGCTCGCTTCATCAAAGTTTGAATATCCGCTTAATTTTAATGGATTCTCGTTCTTTTAATTGCATTATGATAAAAAATGTAGCAGCTATAGACCCTGCAAAAACTTGCCGATCAATAAGGGATCTCATATGAATAGAATTGAATTCCTCCTTGAGCTGGTGTTCTGGATCAATGCAACTTGTTTGTTTTAGGGTATTGCTGCATGGACTATGCGGCAATGCAATGTGTTTTTATGGAATGCAGACTGTACTAGTTACATCGCGCACTATTAAGTTTTTATCAACCCAAATTCTAAAATTATACATTGACGAAATGTTTATCTCAAACGCAACATGCAGGAATTGAATTATTGCAGCTAACCTTGAATTTGACATGTATAGAAAGCTGCGGGAAATCCTCTATATTCATAATCGATAAAGAACATCGCGCGCACCTTGTATGAGTATAATGTCATTTCAACAAGTCACTCGTAAAGGACATATTAATAACTACATGGGAAACACAAACGCTGTTTCAAATATAACCTGAATGAAATATTAAGTTATATCAGCTATACAGCAATTCAAAACTAAAATTCGTTATAATTAACCGGAAATGTCAATTGACATGGTTCCCATTTTCTGGAAAGTCAGGGAAGGTCTCAGTGAAATCGTCAAAATTACTGAAAATGTCGGGGAAGTTGAGATAGTTTGCATCAGTCAATTGATTATTTACCATATTTTATAAAAACTCGGGCTAAAATCCGTTATTTTTCTGTTTTTTTAAACAAGTTTTATGTAAAATGTCAGGGAAATGACTAAAAAGTTGTCAGGGAATGTCAGGAAACTCGACGTGAGAATTTGAGTGGTAACTCTGAATGACGAGTCGGGAGAATGACAAAAAATCATATTGACTATAATGTAAATTGTCAGTGGTATTAAGTCCACTTCGTAATATACATGTAAGGCACTTACCTGTTGATCAGTGGATGATGTGTTGGACGTCATCGTTCCATCGTCGATGTAATTTCTCGGCATTTTGACCACAGTTTATATCACATAGGGCGGTTTCTCAGCGTTGTTTTTGAATGTTTTCAAATGTTATAAACACAATACGTTGGGATTTTGGCAGGCCTGGGCCTGAACGCGCATCCAGCACAAAGCATGAAAAACGAGCTATGTCACATTCGCGAGGCACTGCCTAACTTCTGGAAGCTACTTCTGGTCATTTTTTCTCTTGCCTTCTTGGCTGCTCGAGCTTATGCTACCTGTCCAAACACCAATCCACATTTGCCCCCTTTCCTTCGATGCATCTTAATCCCAAGTCGAGAGATGACTTACGAACGCCTGACGTCATCTTCATCCGAGACAAGAACTGGAGCATGACTCTGCCAGGCATTTTTTTCCAAGTACAAGTCACCGTTATTACCGACTTATGTATTCTAAATAATCTTGAACCGCTTTTTAAACGCTCGGAACCAGTTGCAGAAACAAATGGTTGTCCGCATGACTGACCTCTGCGCAAAAAATGGTTTTCCGAAGATTCCTAATTCAATTAGCACCCAGTTTGAAAATACACCTGTGTCAACCGATATCGAGCTGTTGTTTTCAATGTTGATAATAACTATTTTTTTTTTAAAACAATAACCTACTGACTGTACATCATCTTTCGCCTCATTCTTGGAATTGTGTTGACAGGACTCGTTTGGCTACTGTCTGTAATTTTGCCACATTGTCCATGGCTGAGTTTGCTAGGAGGATGCTCGTCAAAGATGCATTTTCATGCTAAGATGACGTTTGGGAGCAGCCAAAGAAAACTTTCTCCGCATCATTTAAGACGCTGCTGCCAATGATAATTAGTAGAACAGCGATTATGTTGTAATTTCGGTTAAATCCAATCTGCACGAAGGCGGTTTACTATCTAAGTCTAGAAAAGTTGCGATCTTATTACACGATTTCGTGCACATTGTGGACGAGTGAGAACAATCCATTTTATTTTACCATAGATATAGTAGTGTAGTATCTAGTTAGTTACAATCTCTTAATGGCTCTGCTGTGCGTTTGGGGTTTCGAGACAGGTTTCGAGACAATTATTTTACATGTACATGTACAGCTTAGAAATTAACTACTGTATACTGTCTCAAATTCTGGTCATTACCATATCCATCTGTTTCTAGGATCAGGGCAAAATACAGTTCAAGCTCTTCAGTTGATAGTTGTCTAGATCAGGGTGAATGGCCGTCTGGAAAACCTGGAAAAGTCAGGGAAATTGATTTGGCCAGGAAGAGTCAGGGAAATTCATATAATGTCCGGAAATATGTTGTGGCAGAACTATTTTGATTGGTATAAGTATCTCTACTTTTTCTAAAAATTAGTCTATGGCGTTTTCATTATCATTAACATTTCCTAATTTATTCTTTTAAAAAATTCACTAAAATTCATTAGACTTGCTTTAAAAAAATTTTCACCTATGGCATTTCCATCATTATGAATAATTTTTAATATTTCGAAATTAGAAGTCAACAAAAATAGTGTTTAAGGTCTAGTGGTCGCATCGTTATTAATATTATAGTACACTAAAAATCAAATATTTCTTGCAATTTTTCAAAACTTTGGCCTACATCATTCCCTTATTATTAATGTTATTATCTTTTGTTTAAAATTGTGGATCAAATCAATCATTTCGTGGTCAGATTTGTAAAAAGTATTTCTTGAAATTGTCTGAAAATTTTCCAAAAAGTGTCTAGAAAACCTGGAAAATCAGGGAAATTCAATGGAAGATTTGGTCAGTCACCCTGCTAGATACGAGTTTTTCATTTTTGAACATACTTTGACGTGAATTCCATTGATGCCAGGTTGCTGTCTTCCTCACTGTCAGACAGATTACTACGGTATCTATCTTCTTGTACATATTGTTCGCTCATACATGTAGGTGTCGTCACGCTGCCTAGTTTGTTTAAATGCAATTCGTGCGTAACATATAGTATATGCACGTATTGCTTGTGGGAGTGACACATGGCTGCAGTAACATATTTTTGGTACAAAAATAAACTTGCTTGTAACGAGGAGAGAAACAAGGTACTGGTACTATAGTTGCTAATTTACCATAAACAGACAAACAAGCGCTTGTTATGCAACTCCACCTCATGCCGTTGCTGAAATAAGATTTTTTTAAAAAAAAATCTGGTTTCCGTTGGCGAAACTAAACGCTTTTTGCCAAGACGTTCACCGTTGGAAAACTCGCAATATCACGAACTCGATCAGAGTTATGAGGGATTTCGAAAGCTATTTCAGTTGAGGCTTGATGGGTTGAGATGCTTTAGATGTTTTTCCCCGAAATGTACTAATAACGACAAGTATGATAACCTGTGATTTAATTAGGTTTGAAAAAAGTACTTAGTTTTTATCCTAGTACATGTACATGTATACGTACGTGCTTCAGCGGGTTCTTATGAATTATGCCATGCAAATTATAGCGCCAAATGTGGTGAAAAGTTACTGCCATGCCCTCGTCAATATATGCACACTGTATTTTTCGATAATTGGTAGTAATTTCATCGTTTTTTGCTGAAAGGGCAAATTAAAAAAGCTTTTAATATTTCCATAATTTGGCTGTGTATGGCTGCAAGTAACGTCCTGAAGTTGAACTTCTGTAAAGACACGTTTTTCGTATGCGATGTATTTTACCATAAATCATTTCCTGATAATTAAGAATCACCCACATTCTCCTTAGAAAAATAATCTTATTTATTGACAAATTCATATTAACTTCTTGCAGAATTCATTTTTACGAAAAATTGCTCGCACGCACGTCTTTCCATGTGGCAATAATTATTCGCACGCTATGCTAAGCATCTTAACCATATTTGGCCAATTGATTTTTAAATTCATCGCAACAATTCACGAATATTATTCCGCATTGCTGCCAGCATCCCAAGAGTGAAGTTCGTAAAATTGGCTCATAATGGCTTGCGAATATATAATTAGCTTTTAGTGTTAGCGTATTTTGCTAACGTCGACGAATACGTTAATTTTGGCAATTTCCTTTTTTCTATTTCGAAGGATGGAAACCAATTAT
Organism: Kryphioiulus occultus; assembly: GCA_034687865.1. Lineage (NCBI taxonomy): Eukaryota > Metazoa > Arthropoda > Diplopoda > Julida > Julidae > Kryphioiulus > Kryphioiulus occultus. Next base: position 62,025 of record JAQGAF010000122.1, read on the forward strand.
GGCATGAGTGTCAATTTATTTTTCGGTATTTGTTATCTTATTTTTGTTGTTCAGAATACTAAAAAATAGATATTTTTTTAACCACCTACATTTATTTCTGAACGCAAATCAATTTTGTATTTCCTTAAAACATTATAGCAAAAACCGATGATCTAAGCACGCAATAAGAAAAGTAAACATCTTTTTCGAATGTATTTTCAAAAACAGAAATGCGTATACCTAAAGAAAGCAAGGAAGCAAGGAAACAAAATACACATGTAGCCTACAGTGCACTTTAGGAAACCGCTTCGTCATGCGCTATATTAACTTATAAATTATAACTACGAATCATCAAAACCAATGGGGCTTATGGGGAGCTGATTTTAGATGCGCTGCGAGTAAAAATTCTGTTAATACATACAGTATTGAAAGCTTCATCAGATGTGGTTTCTGCGATGGCGCTTGATTGCTCGATTCTGGGAAAATGCTATATAAAAGTTATAAGAGGTATCACGCTCGATGAATCGAGGCATTATTATTTTGTGTAGTTTGTGAATGTAAATGCAAAAAAAATGTTGATTGTTGCAGAGTGTGAGTACATTTCCATCTCGACCCTATTAGCAATGCACTCAGTTTATCTTGGATTATTAACCGCGCGCCATGTATTAATTGATACTTATTACCATTCAAGCCACACGATCCATTGAAATGCAAAATAATGGCGATCCGGCTGAGTCATGGACATATCTTAAACAAAAGCCCACGAGCGTGCCGTTCTTTATATTGCAGATAAGAAAAGAAAATTATTCCGAGGCTGATAACATTGACGAAATTGTTTTTTGTGGCTAAACGCTGAAAACCAAAACTAGATCGTGACTCCACTTAAAATCAGTCTGGGACTACATGTAGGCAAGGAACTTGCAGGCATCTTCAGTTGTTTGGCGAAATATTCTTTGTATGCCTCTTAGAATTCGCATTGCTCACCGCCAGGGGCCCCCTTGACATACCATATAGAACTGCTTCCTATAAAAATTCCCAATCCATGGTGAATTACGGAATGCTCAGGAAAATGTCTGGGATGTAGAGAGAAAAATTTATGATCACTTAAGTGTGGATCTTGCTGATGTTTTAGAGGATGCAATAGTGACAGTGTAGTCGATGATGCTCATTGTTGTCATAACTGTAATGGCGGAGAATCCATTCTGCAATTCAAGAGCAGGTTATATCGAGAATCACCAAATTGGGAAAGCAAGCAATGTCAGCACATCAATCAAATCGCTGAGACGTGTACATGTTACGTGTATATGGGTGGATCGCTGCAAAACGCAGTAAGTCGAAAGGCTGGCTTCGTGAACCCTGCATTGATTGTGCATGTGCTTTGTGAGTGCTTACAGTATACCGACCAAACACGCTTCATTGTCGTCATTGGTGACGTATTTCGAACAAGCTTATTATTTTTGAAAATAGTCGCGAAACCTTTATCGATTTTGGACTGTGTATATGCCATGGAGTTCATTTGGCTTTTGAATTTTGGCGATCATCGACCAACTAGGCAGTGGATGTTCCATTACGTGCATTGAAATTGTGAGTTTTCTAAAAATAGGGCTCGATGTTTCCTTTTCCTAAGTCTTAAAGGGCGCTGAAGCTGAATGTTGTACTTTTTCCGACGTTTTTTGATAATCGAATCTGCAATGTGGACGTTGAAATTGCGGCTCTAGTTGTGCTGTTGCCAACGGGACATGGCAACCACGTTTTGTCATCGGTTCATAAAATGTTGTCGAAGTTGGCCGATACATGTACTGTATCTGCATGCACGAGGTCAGATAATTTCTAACAAGTTGTAAACGGTGAGGTGCGATATCAGATCATCTTTCCAGTAAAAAAAAACAGGGTTCCATGCGATTACCATTTGCCACTTGACGGCCACAGAGTTGGCAAGAACTCAATGCGAAACAGGAAGTGAAGCAAAGGACGTCATGGACATGTGGATGACAATCTGCTGATATGTCCTCAATAGTTTTCTGGTGAATAAGATATAAAAACAGCAATTTTGAAACCATATACAGTGAAGCCTCTATGTCGAACACCTATACTGTATGGTGCATTCCAAAAGTGTCCGAACTAATTGGGGGTTCGTGGTGAGAGAGTTTACTAAGTTTCCAAAAAAAATTTGGAAGCCTGTAACAATGTAACTGCTAGTATAGTACGTGGCATTTTCTCCAAAATGAAGTGGTTCTGGGTACAGTGCGGTGGGACAAAGATAAAAAGGCGATTTAGACAACATGAGGGGTCACCTGAGTCTGATGCTTTTTGTGATCTCACGCCACAAAACTCAGTTTCAGTTGTCTGATCACGTAGACTGGGCTCCAACATAACTGGGGTTCTCTAAATAGGGATGTGAGAAAGGAGATTTTGCAAAAATGAACAAGTTCAGTCTATGTTGCAACGTGTGGAAAAATGTGGCAACACATTTTGTCCATTTTCTCGTCGATGGTAACAGTCCAAATTACGAGTTGCGGGGTGTCCCACTTAGAGGAGTTGCTCCTAATCTTAAACTATTAAACGAGCTAATTTTGCTTAGCCAGTTATTGCTAAGTCCAAAAATCAAGCGCTGACAAGCAGTTCTGTAAAAGAAATTAAGAAAACTGATTTAAACTTGCTGTTTCCTCGTTGTACTATCACCTGTTTATATACCGTACAATAAGCAATAACTATAGCATACCTTTCAATGCCACGTTACATTTTTGCATTTTCAATGGCCAGGATGGTTAGGGAAATTTGGTTTGAAACCTAGAAAAGTCAGGGAAGTTTAAAATGTCATCTCTGGGGGAACCCTGATGCAGGGATGCATATACATGTACTAATTCCGTTATCCGACTAATCCGCCACACCTACGATCCCGACCTCTGGCGGATAATTGAAGTTTCACTGTATCTCGAATGTGTGAATGAAAATTGAAGCAACACGGTTTTCTAACTGTTGGTGGGGAATTTAAGCGCCTAGCTGGTGTTAAGTATAACAATGCTTATTGACCGCCTTGGAAAATGCCAACGCATGCTGCAGGAAATGGGGCTGGTGTTGTAACGAAATATTTGTAGAGAGATTAGCGGATTGTACGTACGAGTGCATCATGGGATGCTCATCGAAATTGGCCTGGCCATCTTCGGGAAGGCGTTGGACTCGCCATGACGCCCGCATGCGACTTCATGTGCCCAACCTAATTACTCTTCGTCTGTTGCTGAATTTTCGGTTATTACGAAATGGTGCAGGGCGTGCTTTATCTGAGCCTGCACACGATTGATTATGTCGCAGTTTCCCATTTTGTTGCTATTGCTAGTGCAGGTCGCGTTGAACATATATGGAAGTCCAAGTGCTTGGATTGCTTCTTGTTTCCTGATCGATGCATTTCAGGTATGTTCTGAGGCGGGGTGACGCCTGGGGCGCTTATCCCATATTAGGGATCTGCGAATATGGGCTGGCAACGAACTTTTGAACACGTACGAGACAGCGCTACAAAAAAAACTTAATTGTTGCAATTCAGACGAGTCGGAGAAAAAACGTATTTTAGGCCAGTAACGCTTGTTAGTTTCTTGTAAGTTATTGCGAGGAATGCACACAGCTGGGATAGGGGATCTCCTCAGTCATGTCATGTACATGTTCCGGGATGGGTGCAGGGTTCCCACGAAAACCTGGGAAAGCCAGGGGATTTGTTACAAGAATTTTGAGGAATTTTGGAAATGCTTCAACAAGTCAAAGGACTTCCTCTCTTTGAATTGCAATTTCAAATCAGAAGGTATTTCTACAATCAATTATGGCGTTTTGAGTTCTCCGAAATAAAAATCCAAAACTCGACCAATAACATCATTAGCCATGCAGCAGCCAGTTGTCGTCCATATTTCGTACAAGGAGTAAGGGGACGTTCAAATATTGTTATTTTTCGCGATTTTATGACCCTCCTCCAGCCCCCATATCAGCATTTGTCATTTCCATATACATATACCCTCTAATGGAGGACAATTGAGTAAACATTTTTTTCGAATTGAACGAACATTTATAAGAATTAGATCGGAAATGGTGAATTTTATCTGTTAAAAATTATAATGAAGTGAATGATATGAAAAAACTCCATATACGTGTATAGCCGATCATTTTTTTCACAACCAAAACTAGAACCTAAATAATGGATTTTAACCTAAAGTTTCGCAGATGATGACGTAATACTTGAACTTCCCCTAAACATGAGTTAATTATTTTTGAAAATGTTGCAAATGCGCGTTTGATGCGCATTTGCGCGATGGCCCACTAATTTTATTCGCCCAAAACTAACCATGTAACCGACACGTTGCATGATGACTGGGCTAAAATATGACCAAAACCTGGGATTTTTGGACGGCGGCAATAAAAATGACTCACAGAAATCAATTACCGCGATTTGTGGCTCACTGAAAACTGGGTTATTTTCGTGCTTCTATTTGCAACTCACCATCAGCGTAAATGAAATGCAGGTTATCTAATTCGGATGCGATGTTTACTTTTGCAAACCGCGCTCGGGATGTAAATGAATGACCAGCACGAGACAACTATAGTTCATTAGACTAAATAGTGCGGTGGGGTTTGACTGCCGTAATGGGCATGGCATGTTTAAATGTTACATGAGGTGTATTTTGTTACCCGCTTACGTGTTATTAGTTTTCATAATCACACATGTTAGAACTTATTTTGAATGACCAACTCCTGTGAATGGTATTCATGATTTGAATAGCAGACTAACCAAATCGGGAACATGCTACGTCCACCTGTTTGAGAGGAAAAATTAAGTCATCCGTCGAATGAATGGTATGAAAATTTAGATGGTCGAAGTGAATGTTGATAGTTCAGGTATTTTGTTCTCTACAACTTTCACATCGTTTTCAATTGTGGCTTTCAAGCAAAGTACCAGTACATGCTTTGGTAATCCGACAAAAATTGACTCCGACCACACCCCACGTTTTTCTCGATTATTATCCCCCAGCGCCCCACGCCATTTTGACCATAACTTACTATAGGCGCCACTAATTAAACTAACGACTTTTTACCATGACCATTTGGGTCATTCTCGAGTATGCCATATGGACACAATTTCACTTTGAGAGTAAAGCACGTTATTCCCGTATATAAGGCATTATTTTGCGGTCTATTTGGAATTCGAAATGGTTAATGCATGGGAAACATTGTTCTAATTGACGACACCATCCGATGACTGTCTCCGTATGAATTCACTAGTTGAAAATTGAATTCGATATTTGGTGTTATTTGCGCATTGTTGTATTATAAGATCGTGGTGTCCTGTTAAAACAGGACACTATCAAAACTTTTGCGTCCGGTGGCTATGTAAAAGATGACATCCGGTTGATAGCGTCTTTATAGAATAATTGAAACTTTGAATTTCTGCAAGCATCTGTTTGGTAATACTTTTTTATTGTAAAATTTTTGCCTCTTGGATACAAAAATTGTAAACACATTGTGCAACGGTTATTTCATGGTCCATTTCAAGCAAGACGTGATCTCGACTGATTTACATGTATAAGATTAAAAAATGTCTGTAAACGAACCATTCCTGACTAGTGAGTCTTCAAGATAGAACATTTTTAGTAGGCCTTCTCAGTCATCTAATTTTCGTGACAACGTCGTACAAATAAAAATTGTCACGAAAATTAGATGACTGAGTACTAAAAATGTTCTATTAAAAATGTCACTTTATTTATCAGTAAATTGACGCGGAATACGTGCCTGTGATGGAAGTTTATTAAAAACAATGACCAGTTATACAAGGCTTGAAGCGTATACACGGTAATCATAAAGTTTCCTTTATTACGAGAAAATAATTTAAAAACTTAGTTACAAGGAATAATTTTGTTTAAAAGTAGAGAAGCATTCCAAAAGTTTATTTCATGTAATTTGTTCATAGGCGCCTGCTGGTATTCCTTATAAACCAAATCCATGTAATAAAAACTAGTTCTTCTGTCGTTTTCCAAAATTTGTTCCTTTTAACGCCAACATTTTTAAAAAAAATTAATTTTTGAAATAAGGGTTGGATTTCATGATCACTGTAGTTTTCTTCACTCGAACGAGTTTTATTTCACATCATATTAAATTTGTAAGTTCGAAAATAGGTTGTGGTGGAGTGTAAATTGCAATTCACCAAGTTCCCAGCTATAGGGCACATACCCCGTTATGCGATTATTAATACATGTACTGGGTTTGTACGGTTTTTTTCCGAAGTCAAAAATTAATCGGATCCGCCCATTCAAATTGGCTGAGAATATAATGCTATACGGTAAAGTGATACGTCAGCTTCGGCATAAATGGTATTATCATAATTCGTGATTGTTCAGCCCATAATTTTGCGGATTTATGTAATGGACCAACAACGTGCTTAATAGAGCGTTACTTCGCACCCAGTCTGACTCTCTGCGACTTTATTTTTCATAAACACCAGACCACGATATGGAAAATCCATTAATCTTTTAGAACAAGGTCGTAGGCCCAGCCTGATGGGAGGCGAACTAAAAGTAATGCGCAAATTTAATGAAGTTAATAAATACTGGAGTTGTTAAACAGTAAGCAATACTGTAGTAGTGACGCTGCCTGCTGGGCTTTCCATGCAGCGTTCTGTTCCTATTATCATAGCTCACTAATGTTTTCTGATCGAATTGTAAGCCAAAATTGAAGTCATAAATTAATTCCAATGTTTTTTTTCTGGATTAGTGGTTGTGATTTTTTTGATCTGACAAAGTTTTGACTTGAAAAATAAATTCGCGTGACGTCATCCGCCAGAGGGCGAGCGCTTTTGAGCATCAAAGTGGGCGAAAATTCGTGTTTCGGAAACTTAATTGAGATAGAACGAACGTTGGACGTACGGTAAGTTAGTGTATTCTCTACTTGTCGAGTACACGAAAATGATAGCTGTCATATCTGCCAGCATTTATCCTCTTTTAACATATTTTTTTTGTTTAACCAAACTAACCTAACAATGCAATTTTGATCTCGCTGCCCCTAACCGCCAAGCAATCACTGCTAGCATACGAGCCGTTAGGAGAAGCCCGCTGTCTCAGCAAGGCCAATGCTGGAGCAAGGACTCTACCAAAGGCTATCTCAAACGTTTTACAATTTTTTGAATAAATAATACTGCATGCGGTAATAGCAAAAAATTTGAAACACGCTTTGTCAGTTTTAGGCCTAAATTTGAAGGTTCTGCCCCCAAAGATGGCGGAACTGGTCACTGCTCATACCAACAATCAATATCTGTGATTTGTCTACGCTTATATTTCATGGACATCCTAGGCTTCAGTGTCCACTTCCCCATCATCCCCTTTCCACTTATTTAATAGAAGCGTACAATTCGACTGATGGTCGCGTGCGCTTCGTTGATTCAGCATTCAAAAATTGAGTAATGCCAGTTTAGGCTGAAAGTTTAGCATGCCAGGGTTTGTTTAGGGTTTCTAATTGGCGGTGGCGTTCGCGCTAAGTAAACGAAACTTAAGCAAGCGAGCGCATCTTAATATCGCCTCGGCGAATTGAAAGCAAATTGAAAGCGCAAGAAAGCACTAAATAAGCGTCGATAATGGCCGAGAGTTAATCTGAATCGAGGAAATTTCAGGTTGAAAGAGCCGTTTATGAGCAACTTAATCCCTTCGCGCAATGATGGAAATTTTGCAAGCGGCTATCGATATAAATAACAAGGACGAACCCATTCTCCCCATTTTCCCATTAATGAAAAAAAATTACAAAAAGCAAATAATTCACGTCCATGTTGGTTTTCAGACGAGAAACGGATGAGACCTTCGAGGGGAAAATGTACGAAAAAATGGCCGACATGCATTATTTATACCACGGCTAGCTCTCTAAATTGCCCTCGTGGCAGATATTCAGTATATCACCCAGCGAAATAAGCCCCACTCTCAAAACAAGATACATGGCAACCAAAATGGAAGGATGGGAAAGTCCATCAACTTTTTGCCACTATACGATTCCTGGAACCATTCGCCAAAATAAAACTGTTTAGAAATGCACCACTCTTGACCCAAATGTAACACTCTGAAAAGTGACAGTAGAAAGTGCGTTACATAAAGTTGCTTTCACTGAAACTTTCGAAAGTATCACTTAGATTTTTGAAAGTGTCACTTTCCGATTTTAGAGTGCGTAGTTCGCTTTTTAAAGGAAAAAATGCACGTTTCATTCCAAATGTGCGTGGTCGCATTCCATCCTGATTGCATATATCATAATCTTTATGAATTTCTTAAGTTCCTATAACTAACATTCGAGTCAAAAGGGTTTGACGTTGACCTTAAAACAGATCGTTGTACATGACATTCTAGAAATTTCTGATAGCAAAGAGTTGTCAGATGTTCTAAGACGAAATTTACTAACTTAGTACTTAAGGATTTTTAAAAAAAATTACCAAAATCAATAATTGCGTAAAAAAAATGTCTGTATTTTATCGAATGTAAGACGCATTTCCCTTCCCTCCCCCCCCCCCCCCCCCCCAATTTTTTGATCTCCAAAAATGTGGTGCGTTTTACTCTCGCTGGCGTCTTAACAATAGTTTTTTTTTTCAATTTCTCCATTCTTGGTTCACTACACCACACGTTATGGGTTTATCTAAAAATGCTAAGCAGTTTTGGTTGTATCTTCTAAGTAAGTTATTGTGGTTAATTCATTGTGAAACTTTATTGCACTTGATAATGTTGTCAAAAAGATCGCACTACGATGTCCCATTGAAAGACAAGTTACTGTGTTTTCAGAAGAACATGAAATATGAGTGCAAGTTGACATGCTGATATTGTTGCAGTAAATATACATGTATGTATATAAATACTCACAGGTCCACATAAGTTTTCAAAAATCAACAAAAAAGTGCTTTAGTGCTTTTCAACTGGTGGTACTATAAAATTCCATGCAGGAGTCTTACACTCGATGGCGTCTTACGGTAATCACCTTTGTAATAAAATCAACTAAAACGCAATTTTATTACAATTTTTATGTTTCAGCATATTAAATTAATATAGGAGCGCCCTTTGTGAAAGGGGCTTTAAAAGTGCAGTTTTGAGAAAGGAATGTTATGCAACTGACCGAAACTTTGGGCTTGAAAGTAGCAATTTCAAGCCTCGAAAGTTTCGCTTTTAAAAGTTCGACTTTCGACCATGGAGAGGGGCAGTGTATGCAATGCACTTTCAAATCGAAAGGGGACCCTACACGGGCATTATTACTGTCCGTTTCGACAGATACGGACAGTAATACAGATCGAGTAAAGGCAATACTGATGTATTGATGTTCGATAATGACGACTATCCGGATTTTTTGGATAACTACTGTCAGTATAGAAATATTGACAGTAATTCTGACCGTGAAGGGCGTTCGTCAGTAACTCTGTCAGTATTGCGTCAGCAGCCATGAAAGACGGACGTGCCACATACGTTGGATTTCATCAAAGAAATTCGTATGAGAACACATTTTCCGCTGTGTTTCTCAATCTTCATCATACCGTTTGTGAGTGAGTGTTGAAATTATCGCTAAGTCTCCAAATAGGCTTTTGTCTTTCATTTTGATCTCTGGTACTTTAGAACCTCACTCAACGTAGTCCACGATGGCACTAAAGTGACTGACAGTATTCCTAACCGTGTAGGGTCCCTGAAGGATCCACTTTGGTTCGAAAGTGACACTTTACTGATGTAAGTGACACTTTCGAGGGAAAGCGGGTTTCGTGCAACCGGCTCCTGGCGTTTCAAGTTTGCCTCCCGGAGACGCCGCGGAACCCTCTTCGACCGGTCCTCTGACGTCACCATCCTCTCCTCCAATGGCGTCTCCCGAACGAGCCTCGGCTAAAAGCCAGCCGATTGGCCGAGGGCACTCGCACCCCTCATTGTTGCGTTGCTCGTCGCAGGAATCGAACATCAGTCGGCGAGCTCCGCTGCGAAGAGCATCGCCCGTTGCCATGGTTACTGCGCAGCATCCTCGCTAGACGCAACGGGAGCAACTGCGTAAGTACCAGAAACGCCCGGTGGATTAATTGGGGAGAAAAATTTCGGCGAATTTGTTTCGCCTCCTTGAGGGTCCTAGAGGTCGGGGGTATGGCCCCTTGGCTCGTTGAAATCCAGCATTTATTTATCCGTCGTTCTACAGTGTTGGCGCATGCGCGCTGGAGGGTTGGTTTGGTCAGGTCATATTATCACCAGGATGGGGTCTCGGTGGTCCTAAAAAGTGACGAATCAATCCCTGTAGACCGTAATGTAGCTTCGTTGCAGTTAGACGCTTGAGATGGCCTTCTTGTAGACGTTCGAAAGAATTGCGCCATTTATGGTGAAACCGCCTAGACTGTTTCAACTGTAAAAAAAATGTAGACGCTTGTAATTTATGAAATTGGCGAACTCAGCAAGATAACTTCGGGCGACTAAGAGCTTAATTATTTTTGTGTAACAGCAGGGGTTGATGGGATCTAAGCTACAGGGTGTTTCAGAAGTAGTACTCCATGCATGCAATCGGTGGTAGTACTCATGAAAACAAACGCGAATGTCATTAATAACTTTAAGTCCGAAAACGGCCCATTTCCGAGTTACATGTTCCCAGCGTTCAACACGCATTAGCAGCCAAACCCTGTATCTCGAAAACGGATAATTTCTGGACCTACAGTGTAGGTTGTTAGCAACATTTTAGTTAGCTTTCGTGAGTACCATCACCATTTTTCATTTAGACAAACGCCAAGCCATTGCTGCATGTGTCAATACATGTGATTTAGGGGAAATGTGTGGTTTACGGGAAAGGACCCTGTATCTCAGAAATTTACCGTTTTCGGACCTAGTTTATTAGGGACATTTGTGTTTGCTTTCATGAGTGTTAGGCTATCACCTATTTCATTTGCGACCATGATTCCTGAAACACCACGTATAGGTGGTGAAAGCGCCGTATTCGAAATGTGCCATTTGACATGAGACGTGTACTGGGTGATGTGACGTCATTGCAGGCATCAGTCACTCAACCCAAATGACTCGACCTGAGGGAATTTGCTTGGGCAATCGCCCTGAAAGACCTCCCCCACATTTTCAATGCTGCAGGATGCGAGTTTCTAGCAATGTGATGGTTAAGGGAAATCCTGGTTAAAATGCCATCTACACTAACTTACTCATTCCCTAATTAAAAATTGCACGAGCATTGAGTGCAGTCTTGGTTATTTCGTTTGCTTTGAAACAATGCAACATTGAAGCATTGCTAGGTTTTAACGGCTTGTTTGGGGGGGACCAATCCCAGTGATACCAAAATAGCGTTTATTGGTGGCGTTTTAGGCATTTCAAGGCGAGTGCTGGTGACGTCCCTAAGTCGCTTGTGTCTTTTATTCTTCTCCCCAGGTCCAGTTTTTCTATTACAACGTCTTCTGACCTTGATTGCCCAAAATACATCGCATTGGCAAGTGCAGAGCTTCCTGATGAAATGCGATTCCAATCTTCGACAGGATTGCCAACATTTATAAACGCCCAGTAATTGCGTTTTATAGCCCAATTTGTGATCGGGTGCGATGTTTTCGAGACATCGGGGTTACGGGTCACGTGGGCATCCCGATCATAGAATTTGCTAGAGGGCGATTGGATGAGGGGCAGTAAGTTTTTTAACGTTCCACTGTTTATGGGCCGGGTGGATTAAACGCGAGCGTAGACCATTATTACTTTGAAGAATGACTTAATTTGAATCAGACGGTCGAAGTACAATGTCGCTTTTGCTTTCGTGTTTTTGGTGTACGGGCACAATTTTTTTCAAACCTGAATCAAAAATTGCTAGGCATGCCCAAGGAAGCGCGTTTTTAATTGCAAAGTTAATTTCTAGTCTTCCGACGGTTATCTTGCGAGCGATGCTTAATTGGGGTAATGCAGACTCGTCACGAATTTCAAGTTAACAAACTGTGTTCACTTTATCTCGTTGCGACTAAATATTTGTTTGAATATGTTAGGCGCACGTATTTTAAACACGTACTAGTAGTTTCCGAAGTTATCGCCATTATCAAGTTAATTTTATCTTGATTGACGCCACCATTGCTCACTTCCTGCAGTTAAAAACGATGTTAATTGACATTAAACCGAATCATTAATTTGTCGGAGCAAGCGTAGTGTGATTAATCAGCAAATGCATTTTGTTTCAAAGATGGTTTATGTGAGTGCATGTATGGATTGGTTTTTGCCAGGACACTCTGGAAAGCAAAGCGATTTTATGCTAATTAACCTTGACGTAAAAAGTTATAGTGTAGACTGTTGAGGGCCGAGCGTAGCCCCATCATCCCACCCTGTTGCTGCGTTGTGTACTCGTTGCTCTCAATCCATTTTAATATGATAATTGGTCTGAAATTTGTTTTTTTTGTCCCACTCTTTTATTATTTCGTTTGTTTCAAGGCATGTTCATGAGCTGCAGTCAATTAGGCTGCGATGAATCGACCGAGGCATCAGCGCATGCGCAGTGCTGTTGGCACGGTACACCGCCACTGGGTCCTCGCAAATATTTCCACTTTGAATTTCTTCCTTCTCTTATGAGTTTTTTCCCCTAATTTTCTGAGAAACAAAATTCTGCGAGTCGCCAGTCGGGATTGTTCGTTGCCAGTGGCACCAAATTCCGGTTGAATTTACGATCCGCAGCCTTGCCAAAAAAAAAGTCGCAGGGTACGCCACGATAGGATTGAACGACTGGAGAATTTAGACTCAACACTATGAGGGCACACCAGTGCCACCTGTGGTCTAACACCGAAATCAGCTGATTTTGAAACGTTTTCTGATACTTTAGGTTGGGTCAGACCCTGCCGGATGGACTAAAACTCCCAAACAAATATTCCTTCGAGACGTTCGCCCCTACTTGAGTTGAGCAGTCCATATATCCTCATTAAGGGATCGTATATAATAAACCACTCGGTGAAAGGCTTCTCAGCACGAGAACCCAGATAAAAGCCCATTATTTAAATGAAACAGTTAAGCGAATAATAAAGCGACCTATACAGAAGTTTGGCTCGTTGAGCGAAGAGGACTCGAGCTTCTCAAACGACTTCGCCAACGACCTTAAGAAGAAATATGGCTCGGCTTATCTAGGTTAGATTATTGATCGTCGGTTAGTTATGCAACTCTCTAACCACTAAATACCCCTCGCCATTAATTGCATTCTCCAGCGAAGTTCTTGCCGAATATGGGCTTTCTCGGCCCCCCCCCCCGATGCCCGGCAATCATCCGCTGACAATAGCATTGAGTAAACAATCTAAAATTCCTGCTCCATCATTAATTAATGCATGTCGTTTGAGTGATGTGTCGTGTTAGGCGCGCTTCCTTTTTTACCAATTTAGCCAGGAAGGATAGTGTGTCAGCAGGAACACGCTAACAACATTGGAGCAATTATGCGGAAATCGTTTAATCGTTTAATTGCTGTACATACGACATTGTTCAAGTTTTCTGAAGGCGCCGCGTTCCTTTACGAAATGTTACAGGGTGATCAGTCCTTTCCTCATCACAAAGATTAATTTTAAAACGCTGCTAGTTGCAAGGACAGAATTTTGGTAAAAGGTAGAACTAGTTTTTATTTCAGGTTTTTCTGGTAGCTTGCAGGGTTTCCTCAGAACCTGGAATCCTGGGAAAATCAAGGGAATTTTGAAATTTTTTTTAAGAAGTTAGGGGATTTCATATATCGATTATGGCGCGGACCGTGGTTTTTAGGTGAAGTTGGCCTTTGGGTAATAAAAGGAAACCTCACTATGGCAGATTGGTTCCTTACAATATTTGGTTTCGTTACGACAATGTCGACATTTTCCAAAAATATAAATTTTGAGCTTCTCCGTATTCCTAATGTAAAATCCAAATTAAAAAGAGAATTTCTAGATAAGTTAATGTTGTGTAACTTCCTTTATTATACATGTACATGTACAAATTCAACAATTACATCGTCTTAATAAACGACTATGTTGATTAAAAGCATTATATTCAAGAGCAGTTTTTTTACTTTATATTGGTCAATGGGAAACTCTAAAGGTCAGGGGAAATAAAAATTTAAACCTGGGCAAGTCAGGGGCTTTTGTTATAAAAGCTGCATGTGGGAATCTTGGGTTTGTCACGATACCAAATCACTGATCAGTGTTAAGCGCAATTTAAAAATAAAATTGAATTCAAAAGAGATTTACAACTGAAAAATCCCCATTTCTCACTGATTGGCGATTTGCTCACATCATAACAGTTGCCAACTTGCCATCTTGTAGGTTTTCTTTTATATACATGTAAATACAGTTCTCGATTCTAGCGATTACAGCGCCGCTTGCTGGCACTCCCCGTTAACCAGATGTACGAAATTAAAAACTACTTGTAGTTCTACTCAACTTTTATCCAAAATGTGCTCCTCAATTAATTGTAACTAAGTTTTATTCAATTAACTTTTGTAATTAGGGAAAGACTTCTATGATCACCCTATGTTATTAAAATAGCATAGTATACCGTTCCCAGACATCGGTTCAGACATCCGACGTGGCAAAGATCCTCATTTTGTTCTCATTTTCTTTGTAATTTCCAAATGTTCTCTGATAAACACGAACACATACTGGCTCGACACCCATACAAACTTTTCGGATTTGTAAGCCGAATCGTTAAAGATCTGGGCTTGGAATCTTCGAGTGATTGGATGACGTGATCAAGGCATGGGCTTAGTTGTAATAGTTTTCAGATTGATGCTGAATGCATCTGGCAGTTCTCGAGACATCCAGGGCGCCCATGAATTATGGACAGCCCCCGACGCATCATGCGATTGTTGGAGCCAGTACATGTAGCTGAAATGTACGCATTTCCACGATAAATTCCTAATTTAAGTACCTACCCCCAAAATCCCGTAATGCGATCAATCATCCCTTAATGGATGATAGTTATAGAGATGATAACGATGATAAGCAGTTTCGCGTGTTGTGGGCGCATTGGATCTGGCGAAAATGCCGATGCACATTTGATTCTCGGCTGACTACGCAACTTAACATACATTTGGTATAACTTGAACCGTATATGCCAGGGAGAAAGAAATTGTCTGTGCATCATCGACTCAAAAACTTGGCCAATTTCGTAAACCATTGCAATAACTGCGGCAGTAAAATTTAATATCGGCTTCTGATATAAATATTATAATACGCGCGAGTTTTTTCTGCGCATTTCTTATCCGAGGTGAACAAATATTTGCATTCCTCTGTGTATGTGCGTTGGGAAAATATGGATAGGCCTCTATTTGAAAATTGCACGCGAAGTGAAACTGTTCCCTCGTCTTTGGCATTAGCAATTTAATTTTTTCCTATAAACGTAAGTGTGAAGTTTTATCAGAAGTTGATTATACTAAATGTTGACGTTAGTACGATTGCGTGTGGGGTGTCTGATCAATTCATCCTAACCGAAGCAGCAAATCGTCGTGGTAATTGCAATAAGTCGGATGTCAAAAAATGCACTTGTTGGTTTTTTTTTGCACCATTCTGGCCAATCTATTGATCGACACCGACGGCAATAGGTGGTGTCACTGAGAATAGGTCATATTCATTAAGATGTGACCTATTACATTCAGTGCAGCTTACCAGATTGGGCACAATGGTGCAATAAACCTACAAGTGAATTTTTTACATCCGACCTATTGCAGTTACCACGGCGAAATATCACGGAAGAATCCTCGAATTGTTGTTGGAAATCATCTTAAGTCGACAAACACGTGGCGGTCATAGGGTGATTTAAATATGGACATAATTCGAACGAACTTCTACCTGTATCTTGAAGTAAATCCATTTATTTTTGGTGCGCTGCAGGGCTGGGAAGAATAGTGAAAACCCTTCGGCTGTACATCTAGGGGACTTCGGAATATTCCCTGCCCCTGTAGATGAAAAAGTGGGCTTCTACTAGCGGCTCGTAGGCTGGCGGTGATTGCCTGCGGTTCAGCTGATTAAAGCAATTACATTTTTAGCCTGGTTTAGGTTAGGATAAACAATTTGTGCACATTTGGACCAAGGCATATTCCGTAGTACTGTATATCCAACGCTTTTCATTGTGATGTTGACCTACTTTTTACCTACCACATTGTCTCAGACCTTCCCGAAATAGACTCGCACAAATGTTTCACAACCTTAAGTGAGATTTTATACCAGTCTTCTTGAATTTTATACCATTCTTTTGTGCATATTTGGGATGATGCAAATACTGTACTGTAGGTTAGGGCCATTCTTACGTTGATGGCCAAGCTGAGCTCAGTGCGGCTGTGAGACAAAATATACGGTACTTACTGTATTTCTACTTAATTAAAATTATTATAACTGCTTAATATTTTAACCACCTTGTAGAATGAGTCGTTTGCCATCGAAACTTAAGGCAGGGTTTCCCCCGCCCTGAAAAACCTGAAATGTCAGGGAAATTCGACATAAGTAATTATCATTTCACATAAATAGTTATTGGTTAACACAAAAATCAAGATATAACAAGCAGTTCTGCATGTGGAAGAAGTTAATAGTCAAACTGTGAACTAAAAAACATTAATCTACATTTGCTGTTTTCTAATGAAAATTTGTGTTTTTGGTGGACAGGGTGGTCAGAAAAATTTGTTTTTTAAAAACCTGGAACAAACGTTTTACCACCATATAAAATGAGTCATTTGCCACTACAAATAAAGGTTTTCGGCAGTCAATTCGAACGTTTATTTGAAATTTGAGAAATTAGAGGAACATCTAACGAATTCATGTAAAAAAATGTTAAAGTTCTTAGCAGTACCTTTAATTTTAAACATTTCAAATGATTTTGACATGAACGGGTGAATGAATAGCTATTCATTGAT
Source organism: Kryphioiulus occultus (assembly GCA_034687865.1). NCBI lineage: Eukaryota > Metazoa > Arthropoda > Diplopoda > Julida > Julidae > Kryphioiulus > Kryphioiulus occultus. The sequence continues at coordinate 78,834 of JAQGAF010000122.1, forward strand.
CAGGGTGTCTCTGTGCATGCCTGGGTTTGTCTGTGCATTTCTAGGTGTGCCTGTGCCTGTCTGGGTGTGCCTGTGCCTGTATGGGTGTACCTGTGCCTGTGTGTCTGTCTGTCTGTGTCC